>JAJOZX010007332.1:230000-234657 GCA_023014485.1 Bathynomus jamesi | reverse complement strand
CAACCACCCGTTACTTTCCTCCAATTTCAAAATTATTAATTCAGCCAACCAACTAATCGACCTCCGCATACTTGAGTCCCTTTATATCCTCAGTATCCAGCCAACCCTCACGATTACAGTTCCGCTTTCAATTTAAACATTGCCAAATAAATCTCAAAAGAAATCCACCATCCTCCGCCGCGGCTCCATCTTTCTAATGTGGATTCTTTCAATGGCAACCATTCCAATCTTCTGTACAATTAGTCTCTCATCACGTTAACAATTTGGTAAGAACCCCTTCAATTCTGTTTTACCTAAACCGTTTTTTATTTTTTATTTATTGTCCATACTTTTATACCTTACATCATTTAATTTTTAATCTTCCAATTTAATATATATTGTAATTTATTATTAATTCTCGCTAATTGTTGCGCCATTTTAATTTATTGTTCGTTTTTATTTATTATACTTATTTATTCTATTTGTTTTTAAACTTTTTAGCACTGATGATGGAAATTGAATTTTTCAGAAACGTCTGTTAATAAACATGTACCATCTTTTCGTCCTCCTATTCCTCGCTAAGCTACGCTTCCCTAAGAAGAAACCCATTCAACAGTTATATATATTGTGTATATATATATATATATATATATTATATATATATATATATATACACCACACTATATATATATATAACTTGGTTGAATGGTTTGTTCTTAGGGAAGCGTAGCTTAGCGAGGAATAGGAGGACGAAAAGATGGTACATTTTATTAACAGACGTTTCTGAAAATTCAATTTCCATCATCAGTGCTAAAAAGTTTAAAACAAATAGAAAAATAAGTATAATAAATAAAACGAACAATAATTAAAATGGCGCAACAATTAGCGAGAATTAATAATAAATTACAATATATATTAAATTGGAAGATTAAAAATTAAATGATGTAAGGTATAAAAGTATGGACAATAAATAAAAAATAAAAACGGTTTAGGTAAAACAGAATTGAAGGGGTTCTTACCAAATTGTTAACGTGATGAGAGACTAATTGTACAGAAGATTGGGAATGGTTGCCTATTGAAAGAATTCCACATTAGAAAGATGGAGCCGGCGGAGGATGGTGGATTTCTTTTGAGAATTTATTTGGCAATGTTTAAATTGAAAGCGGAACTGTAATCGTTGAGGGTTGGCTGGATACTGAGGATATAAAGGGACTCAAGTATGCGGAGGTCGATTAGTTTGGTTGGCTGAATTAATAATTTTGAAATTGGAGGAAAGTAACGGGTGGTTGTGAAGGTGGCAGTGATCCCTTATTGCTGATTTGGAGGGTTTGTTGAAGGGCTGTGAAGTTCTTGTAGAAATCCCACGATGCTCGTCCACTCTTGTTTGATATTGGCGGATGGTACGTCTTGCTGGCTACTTCTTCTTGGATGAAAACTAGGCGTGGAGAACTTGGAGTCGTGACACACCGGTTCAAGGGTGGATGTTTACGAACTAGAAGTCGTGACACGCCGGTCAACTGGTTTTATCCTGATGCAGGGTAATTTCTATCTTGGCCAAAGAGTGGCCTCTTGTTAAAATCTTCTTGTTAAAATCTTCTTGTTAAAATCTCTTGTTAAAATAATCTTCTTGTTAAAATAATCTTCTTGTTAAAATAATCTTCTTAAAATCTTCTTGTTAAAATCTTCTTGTTAAATCTTCTTCTTAAAATCTGTTAAGATCCTGGTAAAGGGTCGCCACAATGTTAACCCCTCCGTCTATGGCCCTGGGGTGGTTCGGATCGACGGGGGTTCTAGTTAGGAGGCAAGCAACGGATATTTCTTCTATAACATTCTAATTCTTTTCGGTCGCCTCTGGTTAAACTCTTGGCTACAGACTCGCCAGACTGTTTATGCCAATATCTTCTATGGTGCTTGGGTTGTCTCTTAATTTGGGCAAAAGGTCGCCAATTTTTAATTCTTCTCTTTCTAATACTCTGATACTTGCTCTGATACTTTCTCTGATACTAAAATTATCGACTTTTCTTTTATAACTTGTCGACTTAACTGACTAAGTTCCTGAAGAGAACAAGGCTTGAAGGAAAATATAAAAACTTTCTCTTGCTGTAATTTACTTCTTAAAAAATTTACAGTTAGTGCTCTGAATTTACAAGGGTAGAGGTTCGACCTCTTTCGACCATGGCTCAGGCCGGAATCTAAAAAAAACTAAGGAGGCAAGGGCCTCTGCCCCTCCTCGCAGCAAGGCTGCTAACAAGGAGTCGTAATGAAGTGCTATCTTGAAGTGACTTAATCAAGAAGTGCAGTAATTTTACAATACATGTATAATATAACTTAAATGTTTGGGGGAAGACAGTCGAAGGTTAAGTTTCCCCCTTTTAAACACATGATCAGATGTTTGAAAGATTGCAAATAAAAAAAAATAAAAAATAAAAATAAAAACTAATTTGTATTTTTCGCCGTCTACATTTATGAAGACAATATCATTCCGTAATAGTACACATAAGTACAAATTAAGTACACGACTGAGTACGTATTAATTTTGGTTCATTACAATTACGATTACAATTATGGATTACTTCATATTCACTTATTGTTTAATTACACTTCCATTTTAAAGTACATTCTTACATTACCGTATATATTAAATCATTACATTTAATTACAGTTTCAATGAAGTACATTACAAGTTATTATTAATTACAGTTTCATTAAAGTACATTACGTCGTTTACCATTCTTACAGTGTTTTTATATATTTATATATGGTTATACTATATGGTTATACTAGATGGTTATACTAGATGATTATACTAGATGGTTATTAGTACAACACAAGTACTGAGACATGACACACATGATATAACATAATATGTTATAATAGTTATAAATTTGAAATCAGAGCGAAAGGAGGTATTTTATCTTTGAGCGTTCGAATCTGCCAGTCAGCGGAATTCGATCACTTAACCTCAGCATTTTTTCGAGTTCATCTCGGGAGGTCATATAATTAAAAATAAAAATGAAAAAAATAATACGAGAACGTATTTATGCGTTTTCGAACGAACGAGAGAAAATGAATATTTAATAAAATTGACATACGATAATGGTCAAAATAAGATATGGACGTATGGGGGCGGGAGATATGGTCGAATAATAGTTTATTTTATACGACATAACATATAAATAATGACTTCTATAGAGTGTTTCGTCCTTAGTATGATGTTAAAAGAATTTTCATACATTGAATACTAGATATATGATGAAGGGAAATTAATGACGGGAAAATGTGACGTATGGATGAATATGGTTGAATAATAATATTTATACTACATAACACCACAACATTATTACTAAAGAATTTACCATACATTGAATACGGAAGATGTCCAAATACTAAGAACGTGATTCAGTGTACAAAGTATGGGAAACGTAAAGAGAACAAAGTTATTTTGTGACGTCATAGTGTATAAGTCATTATTAGAAAAGATGAATTAGAGAAATACAGTAATGAATAAAGAAGTATAAATCGAAATTCTATCCAAAACTCGCTTAGGCGATTTTTGGTTTCTTATGTAAAAATGGACATTCGAACATAAAAACTATACGAACATAAGTACTGCATGAAGACAATGAATCCATATAATGATGGTATAGGAATTGTTCATTGTTCACTTTTTACATATAATATATTATATCGTGGACCTAGTTTTAGCCGTTTAAGGTGATAATGATTTGATTGTATGCTAATGATTAATTTGCTGCAATGACTGTTTATTAATGATAGGCTGGGTTAATAATTTATAAAGTAAGTATCACCAATTGAAAGTGGCTAAGAGAGTAGGCCTACCATACTATTGGAAGCGACCGGAATGGCAGCGAGGGTCACCAGCTTGGATTACACACAAGCAAATTAATGTTAAGGTTATAAAAAGTACCTTATGGTTTTGTAGTTTAATTAAGAAAATATATTTATATTAATTTCCACAGTGAAAAAATACAATTGAAAGACACTGACTAGAAAGCTTAACAATTCTATAACGACCTTTGAAATACGCTCGTTTATGTGAGGCTTAATGGTATACAAAATGGGACACAACCTGAAATATGAAACTTAGTGAATACAAAAATAATGCATGTACGTAATAATATAACAACTAGGTTATGTAATACACTGATTAAGGAAGCTACAGATTATGCATAGATGATCACTGAAAGAGGCCTATTAATGACACAGAAAGCGCGTACGTTTTGGTACACTGATAGAATACGCGTTTCGGTACACTGAATAGAATAAGTTTCGGTACACTGAATAGAATAAGTGGTTATTTGATTAAGGCTAATTAATTGCATGGATGAACATAGAACAACTGAATGGACCTAATAATAATGGATTGATGACGTGCGTTATGGGATAGGCCTAAAGATAGTTGAGCGAATATACATTGCAATGAATTAGGCCTGCAGTAGAGAACTTATTTATCACAAATATATAAGTGAACACAATAGCGGATTATGTGAATTACAGGTTCTGAAGGACACTTGAATTAGGAAAATGGTCTACAGCGTTATTTAACGAGAGTCAATTGGAACGTTTAATTACTCACTTTGGGAGTATAGCCTACTATTCGGCGGTAGGCTGGTGTGGCTTTACGAGGGTTACTTAGAGAGAGATGAAACCGCTGTTG
>JAJOZX010007332.1:140000-227500 GCA_023014485.1 Bathynomus jamesi | reverse complement strand
CGGAGCTTCGATGGACAGATGAGCTGTTGCCCACGCTTCATGTAAACTAGAACAGAAAAGAGGCAGATATCTCGAATTCCGCGTTCCTCAGTGTTCGTCAGTTTAAACTGTCTTCGGAAGAGCCAGATCTTGATGGCATAGAGCCCCTTAGCCATCTATCTCCCGGTGCATAGCACCAGGGGCGCGGAAGTTTAGTCCCTTGTATGGAACTCCTCCAAGAAGATGACGGAAAGATCGAGGAATTCCTGATAGTCACGAACTTGAAGTGCTTGTGATTTTGCAAACTCAATGAGCTCCGTTCTATGCTTAAAAATAGCTGCTTTGGTGAACGCATCTGTGTCCGCAGTTTGGAACTGTTGCTGGTCAATGCGGGTCCAATAATCATGGAAGCGCTTGAAAAGCAGAATTTCTGGACCGGTAGATACTGAATCTAGCGATGCTGCGAATGCCGCCTGTAGCACCAACTCCAGTACATGGTGTCTGCACGCGCAGTGTAACAGGTCACGTCCAACTTTTTCTTCCAGAAGAACACAAGTTCCTCCACGGTGGCCTGTGTTTGTTGCGGTTGTGTCGAAACACATAGATTTGACATGATCGGTCACTCCCCATTCATTCAGGCAATCTATGATGGCATTTGTTTGTGCCAGCGCGGTTCCTGACAGAAGTTTTGGAACCCCGAGGAGCTGCTCTGTCCCGGAGCCAGATACAAGAATGGTAAGCGGTCAACATATTCTCGTGACGTCAGATCTTGTATGAGTTTTCCGTCCCAGTGAACAGTCAACGGACTATTGCCTTGGAACTCGCTCTTCAGTTGCCGAGCCTTAAGGGTACGGAATTTTTCACGCTGACGATGAATGGATCCACGATTGATGTTGTGGTCGCTAGCATCATGCCCTAAGCTGGAAGCTGCCTCAAACAGCAGATATGTGGCCTTTCTTGACGAGAGTTGCTTGCGATCAAGCGCTGCCGCCAATTCCGATGTCATGATGTTCTTCGTTGCTCTTTGTTTAGACGCTAACGAACCACCACATGCTCCTTTTTCTTCGCTATCATCTGAGCTGGAGGATGAGGACTCCAAAACCGCTTCGTTGGATACTGCCTCCATTTCAGCTGCTGATCGCTTTCTTCGTTTCTCCTCTTCCTCCCGACGTCGAGTACAATCTTTGACTTGGCGCTGATGGGTCATGTCCAAACCTGCCATTGAACCTGGACGTCCTTTCTGGCGCTGCTGCTGAAGGAACTCCCAATCCTCTGGGTACTTGACCAATTTCTCACAATCAGCGTGGGCGATGTCAAAGAGACGATCGAGGCGTTCAATGAATTCTTTTTCTTTCGTCTTGTGTGAATCGCTCGTCCTTGAGGCGTGTTTTTTGAGTCCTTTCCACTCCTCGAAGACTTTATCCAGTTTGCTGACGCAGTGTGTCTCGAGTCTGGTTGGAATGTGAGCTTTCTCCCAGAAGGACATCACTGCTCGAAGTGACTTCCTCAACGCGTCACGTATTGTCATTTTCTTTTCATGGTGAAGGTAAAGGAAGTAACCGAATGCTTGCCTGTAGGAAGGAAGCTTGCATCCTTTCACCTCATCAACTGCTGCCCCTAATAGGTACAGTATATACACTTCCGGGTTTCCATCACCAGAAATCACGTAGCTGAAATGAGAAACGGTGAATCGTTAAGTATTGTTCACTTTATTTCTCAGATATTCAGACACACACAGACACACACACACACATATATAGAGATATATAGATATCTAATGAAGGATTATGGAGACGCCGCGCAAGCATTAAACTTTGGAAGGCGGGGCCGACGTTTTATAGTTATTCAAATAAAAGGATTTTTCAGTCACCATGTTTTGTTTACCAATGGAATAGATTCGCGGGGTGTCAGCATGAAAATTTCAAACTTTGCATTTAAGTGACACCCTAATATATATATATATATATATATATATATATACAGTATATATATATATATATAATATATATTAATAATATATATATATATATATAATATATATATATATATATATATATAATATATATATATATAATATATATATATATATATATATATATACCTGTAAAAATGAACCATAAATAATTCCCATATTCCTATATTATCTTATCCTTCATGTAATTCTTGTATTCATTTATATAGTCTCTGTATCCATTGTAAGAAAAAGTATCCATTTTAAAAATTCATGTGTTATATGGTTCATGTATTTATATAATTCTGTATATTCTTATATATTTAACTTTATATAATGCCTATACTCATATGTATGTACGTGTGTGTATTCATTTTTACATAAGGACCAAAATCGCCCAACGCGAGTTTGGATAAAATTTTGATGTGCTTTCTACTTTGCTAAATAATTGGTGACCTGTTGTTTTTTAAAATCTCGTAATCATTTTTTTTAGATTTCGCTTAATAAGGAATCCTGTTTAAGCTTTGCAATGTTCACATTTTGTATACACTCTCTTTCGTTATAAACAATGAGATCATGTCTTGCCTAAGCATTAAAATTGTACATCTTAAACCTTAAAATTTCACTCATATGCATATTTTAGTGTAAAGATGCATAGTCCGATTTCCACTTTTAGTTAACTTGGCAGATCATGATAACATCAGATCTGAAAAGTCGCGGTTTAAGATAAAAATATGGTTTCGTCTTCAAATATTTTGTTTACTCGTTCAAGCCTTACCACAGCTAAAAATTTACTTATTTTTAAATATTGTGCAAAAATAATACAGCCTTCTTAGCATTTAATAATAATAATGTTAGCAGTTTTTGGGTATATAAGCTCATTAAAATTATTCCATTGGCATTCAGAAGCTAATTCAGAGGCTGAGCACTACCTGTATCTTTTAGCAGTAAAGTTACAATTGGAGAAACTTTTTATTGTCCCCTTCGAGCCTTGCTCTCTTCAGAAAAACTTAGAAAACTTTCCAGATACGCTATAAGAAGAATCCGGAACCCTCAGCATTTAGATTGCAAATCTAACAGAGTCCTCCGAGCCACTATAGAAGAACTCGGAGAGTAACATAGAAGAAAACCACTTCAAGTCACACATCCGTTGCTTGCCTCCTAACCAGAACCCCCGTCGATCCGAACCACCCCAGTGCCATAGACGGAGGGGTTAACAACTGGCGACCCTTTAACCAGGATCTTCACGACTCCAGGATTCTTCCAGACTCTGGAACCAGAACCAACACCCAGTTGACCGGCGTGTCACGACTTCTAGTTCGTCACATCCACCCTCCGGGCCGCAGAAAATGCATGTGGCATAACTTTTACTTCGAAACAAAGAAATCTAATAGTAGCCACAACCATTTACCAAAACCTACCCGGAGCGCCTAAAAAAAAGTTTCAGGAGTTTTTAAATGTTGACAAACCTGTCAGTGTAGCCATAAACAAAACACGGGAACATCACCCCGATTTAGCAAACCAAAACTACCGAAAGGGTAGAGAAACCCCCGTACAGTATATTCAGCAGCAGCCACAACACCAATACCAACAGCAACAACAACAACAATATAAACCAAGGCAAATACAGGGAACACCCCAGAAACAAGCCCCCCCAAACCCAGAATACACGCTCTCCTCCACAGTGTTTTAACTGTGATAGTTTCGGGCATATGATAAGTCAATGTAATTACCCCTCGTATTGCTCCCACTGTCACGAACATGGTCATCGCCGTGGCGATCGCCAAAAGTGTGCTGATAAAGCCCCTGCAGGGTATAGACCCCACTTTCAGAAACCAAACCAACCACGTCCCCAAAACGTATCCCAAAAGGCAACCAATCCCCAGAAACCAGTCCATTCCCAGCCTCAGTCGAACTACCAACCCAATAGATCACGACCACAGGGTCACCCACACTCTTACCCCATGTATAAACCCCAATACAACCAACAAGGTCAACTAGTTCGGTACGTAGAAGTACCCGGGGAGGAATCATTTTCCCCAGAGAACAGTTTTCAAGAACACCCTCCAGCGTATGATATTCCCGTAGAATATGATCCAGGTCCTCCCATAGAAGACCATGTGAGCCCTTTTTTAGACCCTACATTGGAGGCAGCAGTTCAACCTCCTCCCTCCTAAATTACAGTAGTAAGCCCAGATACGCACACAAACTCCCCATCAGGATAATAGGTGCGGACCTCTTAGATTTAATAATAATTGTAGTACGGATAACCAAGATTTAACTGCTCTCCTAGATACAGGAGCACACGCGACGTTAATTAAGAAACAATGCGTAGATGAATTACTAGAGAGTACAAATTATAAATATGAACTTAAGGCACCATCCTGCCAACTTAGAGGAGTTACGGGCACACCCATACCCACATACGGAGAAATTGAGTTATATTTAGAAATTGGAAACGCGGTATACCCCGCGAAATGTTGTATAGTGGACACAGTCGCCACCTTTCAGACAGACATCCTACTAGGGATGGATTTTTTAACCGGAATCAATGGGAGATTTACCCAGCCGGAAAGTTAGTAAAGTGTCGAAATAGGACACACCATCTCCGCGAGGATGACAGACAACTTAATGCTAATAGACTTAGCTCAGTTCAGATTTCCGAAAGAAATAGGAAACCCCCTCTACTTGATAGCAGATCAAGTCGGCCGGTTGCATCCAGAGGGACAACCGCTCCAGAAATTAGATCCCAGGGTAATCAGTTCCAGTTGTTGAATCCAGTTGGATCAACCCAGGCAGTTTCCAGACAGTCAGTTTCCAGACAGTCAGTTTCCAGTCAGTCAGTTTCCAGTCAGCCAGCTTCCAGTCAGTCAGTTTCCAGTCAGTCAGTTTCCAGTCAGCCAGCTTCCAGTCAGCCAGTTTCCAGTCAGTCAGTTTCCAGTCAGTCAGCTTCAGTTCAGCCAATAAGGCAAATTTTAGTCGCCGAACCAGAATCAGATTCACAATTTTTCATATGCCCTACCGAGCATATAACAGTAGCACCTTATGAGAAGATTTGTTTCCTAGCAAAAGTAGTTAACAGTCAAGGAAAATTATTAGAGTCAGAGCGTACTCTGATTACAGAGAAAAGTAATTTCAAAAGAGATGTTCTTATTGCCCAAGTCCTTAGTCAAAGTCAGAATTCAGCTATCCCTGTTGTTTGTTTAAACAAAGGAGAAAGTCCTATAGAATTAACTTCAAATCAGAAAATAGGAACTGTTTCCACAGTAGAAGTAGATTCAGATTTCACCATCAGTATGATAAATCGTGTTTCCAGTTCCTTAGAATTAAAGCCTTCAATATTAAAAGAAGAATATAAGAAATGTCTGAAGCACTCCCTTCAGGAGTCACCAGCTTTACAGGACCCCAAACTAATGGAATCACTTCTCGATTTCCTGATAAGAAATAAAGATGTGATTGCCCTAACCGGAGATCCTCTCGGCCGAACTAATTTGGTCCCTTTTGAAATCAAATTGGAACCCAATTCCAAACCCATTTTCATTCCTCCCTATCGGGTTCCACATTCTCAGTTAGTCACTATTGAGGAACACATCAAGGACATGTTGGAGCAGGATGTCATTCAGCCTTCAGCTAGTCCCTGGTCCGCTCCTATGATTCTCGTCTCCAAAAAGGACGGAACATCTCGCCCTTGTATAGATTTTAGACGCCTGAATAACATTACCATCCCAGACCGTTTCCCGATTCCAAACATGCAGGAAACAATTCTGAACGTAGGGAAAGCGAACTTTTTTTCATCCCTCGATTTAGCATCAGGTTATTGGCAAATGGAGGTCAGTCCCGAATCTCGGGCATTGACTGCTTTCTCCACTAACCGAGGCCATTACGAATTCCAGGTTTTACTTTCGGAGTCCGAAATGGGCCTGCTAATTTCTCTAGGTTGATGAATATAGTCCTTTCCGACCTATTAGGTGTCGAAGCTCTCGTGTATCTTGACGATATTAGCGTCTATAGTTCGGACATAAAAACACACTTTCAACGCCTTCATAATGTGCTATCACACTTGAGAAAAGCACACCTTAAACTGAAGCTTGCAAAGTGCAATTTTTTTACAAGAATCCCTGGTATACCTAGGATTCCTACTCTCGTCCACAGGAATTAAACCTGATCCAGCCAAACTCGAAGCCCTGGAAAGGTACCCTGTACCCAAGACCATCGACGACGCCCGTGCATTTATTGGTTTTGTCGGATTTTATCGGAACTTTATCCCCCAATTTTCGAATATTGCTAAACCCATTACTAATTTGTTCCAAAAAAATTCGAAATTTAACTGGGAATCCGATCACCAACATGCCTTTGAAACTTTAATTAATAAACTAACCTGTCATCCCATTTTACAATATCCTGATTACACAAGACCCTTCATCAGAGCCACAGATGCTTCCTCCTATGGACTAGGAGCCGTCCTGTTACAGGACGTAGACGGTGTGGAATTACCCATTGCTTATGCTAGTCAACTTCTCTCTGCACCTCAACGGAATTATTCCACTACGGACCGAGAGGCCCTAGCGGTATATTGGGCTTTGAAAAAATTCCGAAATATCGTCTATGGCTACGATGTAACCATCAAGACTGATCATAAGCCACTCACGTACTCTTCAAGGACAAGCTACTTGAAGGACGATTGAGTAGATGGGCTCTGTTGATTCAGGATTTTGCAGCGAAAATCGTCTATACAAACGGGAAAACTGCAAGTTATTCCAGACGATTGTCGAGACTCAAGCCCGACGCCCGAGTGAATAAAATAGGACTTCTTCCTGTGTTCGACTACGAGTGTCTGCAATACTCCCAACAACAGGACCAACACCCCAAAACCTTCGGGCGCGCCTGGAACAAAAGGAACCATCGAAGGTAAAAGAACAGTACAACCTCAAAAATGGCTCGTACATTTCAGGAACGAAGATGGAAACGACCTCGTGGAGATACCAAAGGATCTCGTTGATATAGCCATTGGACTTGTCACGACTCACCTTTTATGGACTCATGGGGCCGGATCGCACCATCAAAAGTCTTTTGGAGCGATACCATTTTCCCGAGATGAACAGAACGGTACATGAATACATCGCCGAATGTCCGTCGTGTTTAAAGCATAAGGGCAACGTACCATCCACCGCTCCAATGCATAAATATCCAGTATGCCAGAGGCCCTGCCAAAGAACTGGAATGGATATACTGTGACCATTTCCGAAAACATCAAAGGAAATCAGTACATCATTGTGTTTACGGACCACTTCTCGCGTTACAGAGAAGTAGCCGCCATTCCAGACCAGACCTCAGAAACTGTGGCAAGAGCTCTAGTGGAACGCGTCATCCAAAACCATACCACTCCTTCCATCCTAATCTCGATAACGCCCTTAGTTTCACTTCCAAACTGTTCGAGTCACTCTGTAATATGTGTAGAATTAAAAATACACACATTGTGGCATACCATCCGCAGGCAAACGGCTTAGTGGAAAGGCACATCGAAAGATCTTGGAAGCCCTGCGCCACGTTGTCGATGCATCCTTCCGTACATGGATGATTCCCTTCCCATGGTACAAACAGCCATCAACAATGGCTATAATGTGTCCATCGGGGACACCCCTCATTTCGTTCTCTATCACTACGACAAGCGTCTACCTTTTGATTTGCCCGACCAAACCGACCCGGCAGTCCTAACATCTTCCGAAATGGCAGAAGCAAATCAGCAACTAGCTGAACGATCTTTCAAGATTTTTGACATAATCCGCTATGCCCTCGACCAACGAACCAACAGATGGAGCAAGAGCAACATAGGCGTCATCCCCGTCAACGGACTATAATCGTCGGTATGCGATGTTATCTGAAGAGTGTGAAACCGCCAGGGGCTCATCGCAAATTATACCCAAAATGGGATGGCCCATATAGGATTATGAAAGACCTCGGAAAAAATCGTTATGAAATCCTCGACCTCCGGGATCATTCCAAACTAAAGATCATTCACGCTGACAATTTGAAGATAGCTTCCGAACAACACCTTCCCAAAAAACAGATGCCAGGCGTTCGAGCCGCCTATCCTTCAAAAGGTCAAGATACTAACAAATCGGGCAGGGATAAAAAAACTGAAGTAGTCACCGCGGGAACCGCTACCCATGACGAAGATTGGTACCTCGTAATACCACCATTACTCGAGGCAATCTCTGAACAAGAGGAGGCCCCAGAGCCAAGCGTCCCATCGGACCCAGACCCTGGAGAAACCCCTTCGAGAGGATCACTCAGTGGAACTCCACCATCTCCACCATCTCCTCTGTCACCACCCTCGCAGATTGATGATCGACGCACGGACCCTACATACCGCCCGCAATGCATCACCCACGTGAACTAGAACCTTCACATAAGAAACGAACCCGCTCAGAATCCGAGCTCAACGGTCGACCCCCATTGCCACCAAAACGAGGCCGACCCCTTCGCCCACCAACACAAGTATCCACACAAGTATCCACACAACTACCCCCAGCTCCGTATAACTTAAGGCGTAGAAATGAATAAAATTGTTCCCCTTATAATTTTCCAAATTATTTACTCTTGTAGACCTAGCATTAAAATTTCTACCGGAGTTGTTATAGAAAAACTTGCAGAAGGTAAATTTTTGAAAGGGCATGCAGACCTTTATATAAATTTGCAACCCCCTGCTAGAATTAAAATCAATCTCCTTCAGATACAAACCCAATTAAAAACGTTTGAAAGTAAAGTCCAGAATTCTTTCCAAGGAAAAGATCAGATTAGTCGCGTTCTGTTAGAAAATACCTTCGAAAATATTCAAACTACAGCACGCGCCCTATCAGAAATATTAGCCTTACCATGGATACAAACTGAAACTAAAAATTCAGAAAACTTTAACCAAAGAAGTAAAAGGGGACTGATAGATATAGGAGGGAAACTGTTCAAAGGTTTATTCGGATTAGCAACCGAAGAAGATATTAAAAGAATTGAACTTAAATTGAATCTCTTCGCGCGAAATCGACAATATAATGGACACATGTTAGAACAAACTATTAGGTCATTACACGAAAACAATCGCTTCCTCCACTCCCTTTCGGACAGATTCACATACCTTGCTCAATACAAAGCTCAATACAAAGAACACAAAAGATATATAGAATTAATAGAGATAATGAACCTACAAGTAACCCTAATCGATAAATACTTACAACGAATAACTACGATTCATTCCAAGGTTTTGCGTGCAACCCAGCTAGCCCATGGAAAAATCACTCTTTCCACCCTAATACCATGGGAAATACTCCAGTCCTTGATTCACACCGCCCAGTCAAAATTAAAATTATCACCCATATTCCCACTCAACAACACTAATTACCCTCAATTTCTAGAATACATCTGGACTGTACATGGACCACGCCCCTACACATACCTCATAATTATACCATTTTTCGATTTCCTCACTTATGACGTATATAAATTTCACCCTTTCCCAACACCCTACCAAAATAACTCTAATGTCTATCGATTATATTTACCCACCGTACCACCTTACCTTTTCCTCACCAAAGATCTATCAGCTTATTCTATGATGTCAGATAGCGACGTCCGGCATTGCCGATTCCCGCAACCAAATAAACAACTCATCTGCCCTCCACTCAAGCCAGTTATTCTTCCCACTACTAGGTCTTGCTTTATCGATTTAATTCGTGACCGGCATGCCCCCGTATGTTCATTTAAAAAATTTCATTCCCCTAAAACCATCCAACTACGAATTGGACCAGACATCTGGGTTTCCTTCGCGAACAGGACTGCCGCTACCCTCGAGTGTCCATCGAATTATTCCCTCATTACAATCCCTATGGTTATTCGGCTACCAATTGGTTGCTCCTTGCGTTCAAAAGCCCTCCAAATATACAACCCGTATAAGGTTACCCTTAATAACTCATACCCATTTCCGTCGCAAATTAAATTTAAACCCGTCATAGAGATCTTAAATCTCTCCATAAAACCTGTAACCATCCTACCCGAACTACATGCCCCTGAATGGAATGATCAATTGAGCCGGTTTAAAATTTCTGATGATAACCAAAATAATCTCTTACAAATACTACAACCGGTAACCATTTTCTCAACATCTGCCGTTAGTATCATTATTGTATGTGCTATTATCCTCGGTATATTTGTGGTGAAAAGATCATTCTGGGAACAAAGAAAACCAAGTGACACGGAACATGAAACTATTTATGCACGACCAAGAGTGCGTACCCAGACCACGTGAACTAGACTTAACCACCCGACTTATGTTGTATATATAAATCTGTATTATAAAACCAATAGTTATCATCTAGTTAGCATTAGTTAGGCTGTTACGTTATTTATTAATATCATTCTAGAGGGAAGAGCCCTGTAAAAATGAACCATAAATAATTCCCATATTCCTATATTATCTTATCCTTCATGTAATTCTTGTATTCATTTATATAGTCTCTGTATCCATTGTAAGAAAAAGTATCCATTTTAAAAATTCATGTGTTATATGGTTCATGTATTTATATAATTCTGTATATTCTTATATATTTAACTTTATATAATGCCTATACTCATATGTATGTACGTGTGTGTATTCATTTTTACATAAGGACCAAAATCGAACAACGCGAGTTTGGATAAAAATTTTGATGTGCTTTCTACTTTGCTAAATAATTGGTGACCTGTTGTTTTTTAAAATCTCGTAATCATTTTTTTAGATTTCGCTTAATAAGGAATCCTGTTTAAGCTTTGCAATGTTCACATTTTGTATACACTCTCTTTCGTTATAAACAATGAGATCATGTCTTGCCTAAGCATTAAAATTGTACATCTTAAACCTTAAAATTTCACTCATATGCATATTTTAGTGTAAAGATGCATAGTCCGATTTCCACTTTTAGTTAACTTGGCAGATCATGATAACATCAGATCTGAAAAGTCGCGGTTTAAGATGAAATATGGTTTCGTCTTCAAATATTTTGTTTACTCGTTCAAGCCTTACCACAGCTAAAAAATTTACTTATTTTTAAATATTGTGCAAAAATAATACAGCCTTCTTAGCATTTAATAATAATAATGTTAGCAGTTTTTGGGTATATAAGCCCATTAAAATTATTCCATTGGCATTCAGAAGCTAATTCAGAGGCTGAGCACTACCTGTATCTTTTAGCAGTAAAGTTACAATTGGAGAAACTTTTTATTGTCCCCTTCGAGCCTTGCTCTCTTCAGAAAAACTTAGAAAACTTTCCGGATACGCTATAAGAAGAATCCGGAACCCTCAGCATTTAGATTGCAAATCTAACAGAGTCCTCCGAGCCACTATAGAAGAACTCGGAGAGTAACATAGAAGAAAACCACTTCAAGTCACACATCCGTTGCTTGCCTCCTAACCAGAACCCCCGTCGATCCGAACCACCCCAGGGCCATAGACGGAGGGGTTAACATATATATATATATATATATATATATATATAATATATATATATTGTATATATATATAATATATATCTATATATATATATAATATATATATATATTATATACACATATATATATATATATATATATATACACGCAGTATATATATATATACATATATATATATAAATATATATATATACATATATATATATATATACAGTATATATATATATATACACACACACACATATATATATATATATATATATATATATATATATATATATATGATAATACACACAGACCATGCATGGAACAAGGAACTCTTCTAGGATAATTAAATCCACTATAATCCGAATAAGTTATGGTAAATGACAAATACCAGAGTTTTTCTTTTCATGATGCTAAGTAGTATGCCCGCAAAAGGCGCGAGTGCAATGTTGCATAATGTTGCAAGAGTTCCACCCCACCCCCTTTGTTGCCAACCCCCCAATCCCCTTTGTTGCTATGCCCCTCCCCCCTTGTTGCCAAGCTATTCCCCCCAAAGGGGCAGAAAGAAAAGAGAGAGAGAGAGAAGAAGAGAGAGAGAGAAAGATGCGAGTACCAACCTTTGTTGCCAATCCCAAAATGGAATGCAAGGGGCATGCAACTTGGAGGCGGAGTTCTACCCGAAGCTATTCCCCACAAAGGGGCAGAAAGAGAGAGAGAGAGAGAGAGAGAGAGAGAGAGAGAGAGAGAGAGAGAGTACCAAACTTTGTTGCCAATCCCAAAATGGGAATGCAAGGGGCATGCACCTTAGAGGCGGAGTTCTCCCACAAGCTATTCCCCACAAAGGGGCAGAAAGAAAGAGAGAGAGAGAGGAAGATGAGAGCACCAACCTTTGTTGCCAATCCTAAAATGG
Source organism: Bathynomus jamesi (assembly GCA_023014485.1). Taxonomy (NCBI): domain Eukaryota; kingdom Metazoa; phylum Arthropoda; class Malacostraca; order Isopoda; family Cirolanidae; genus Bathynomus; species Bathynomus jamesi. The sequence goes on along the minus strand of JAJOZX010007332.1, from coordinate 215,201 downwards.
GATTGCAAGGGGCATGCAACTTGGAGGCGGAGTTCTCCTTCAAGCTATTCCCCCCAAAGGGGTATACCTAACCTAAGAGGCCTCTATGGGAGGGAAGGGGTTTCCTCACCACCCAAAGGGCCAGAAACAGAAAGGACCAGATTTCCTTGCTCGGCTGGGAGCCGAGCTTGTATGACTCCGTCGTCCGCCTCCCGCTCTTTTATAGACCTCTAATCGGCCAGTTGGCTGAGTTGCCAGATAGCGCCATGTATTTAATTCACCAGCCAATAGAAGGCTGAGTTGCCAGTTTGTGCTATATATTTAATTAAACCATATATTAATCATCCAATAGAAAACTGAGTTGCCAGATAACAATATTTATTAAATTAATATATTATTCAGCCATTTGGTTGCTAAATACCACCATATATTTTAATTTATATGGTGATAGTTGTCAGGTACTGCCATTTATTTTAATTCGTTACCACAACAGATGAATCTTCTCCTTAATTCCAACAATTTACTTTAAAAGAAATTCTGTTTATTAAATAAATAATTAGAATTTAAACACACTCTCTTTACACAACTAAAACAAATCACTTTATTACTTAATTCCTATTTTTATTATTATTAATATCACAATTTTCAGTGAACGAAAGGAAAAGAAACCTTACGAAGAAAGGTGAAACGAACGACAATTTCAGGTCAAAACACACGGTCGTCTCCCCCTCCCTCATTCCCCCCAAACTTCTCACCCCATCTGTGCTTGTATAAATATTAATTATTTTGAAAATATACAAAACGTATAACCATATTTGTAGAATAATTATATATATATTATAAACGAATGAGCAATTCGTGCTCACACACACACACACACACACACATATTATTATATATATATATATATCAGTGGCGGCTCGTGGTAATTTTACTTACGCATGCAGTCACATGCATTACAGTGTAGTACATATTAGATAAGCTGTATTTTGTCTTTTATGGTATTCTTATGAGTTATGTAGTAACCGAGGATAGAACCAATATTATTAATAATATTAATAATAATTTTAACTTTATTTTTTTAACTTAAATAATAATTTTAAATTCATTGAGTATATTATTTACGCATGCAGTGCATACCTTGCATTCATTAAGAAGCCGCCCCTGATATATATATATATATAATATATATAATATATATATATATAATATATATAATTTTCTTTTCACAGTTAACTAGAAATATTCTGTGAAATTTCAAGTTCATTTCATTATATCCGTTGTTTGATGCAGACAAAACGAATGATGGTGAAGCCAACAACTCGCCTCCACCACCGCCTTATTCACCAACACCAGGTACACCGACAAGGTAACAACTTTAATTATATCAACGAAATAATTGCTTTCCATTTTAACCTAACTTCCTAAATTTTTTTTCGTTAATTTTATTAATTCTATCAAATTGAAAAATCTATGTACAAACACACACACACACACAATTGAACAACTTTCTCCTTACCTTATATATATATATATATATATATATAAAAATGAACAATGACTAATCCATATTCATTTTTACATAAGAAACCAAAATCGCCTAAGCGAGTTTTGGATAAAAATTTTATTTGTAGCTTCCTATTTTTGTTTGTGTCATAACCTTACGATCTCCCATTTCTATGGTTCAGTCGTATCCATTTTCCATTTTTCATTTTTGTTATAGATGTTATTATAATTAATTATGATTGTCTTGCATCTCACCCTCGACCCTAGATTATGCATACACATTGCATGTAACAGGATTGGAACCCGTAGTTGTACTTCTTAGTCATTAATACCCACTCTTTGTCTCTAATTCGTTCTTTTAAGTCTTCCTAATAATGATTTGTACTATACGTACAAATTCAATAACTATGACGTCACATTTTCCCGTCATTAATTTCCCTTCATCATATCTCTAGTATTCAATGTATGAAAATTCTTTATCATAATAAAAACTGTACACTCTATAGAAGTCATTATTTATATGTTATGTAGTAAAATTATTATTCAACCATATTCATCCATACCGTATGTGCCCATGTACTTTGTATTATATTTCTAAAATCTTAATTGTCTATTAATATGAAACACTGTAACAAAACAAAGTTATAGTAACTGTTTAATTATAATTAACTGTAATACTTTTAATTTAATATAATGTAATGTACTTTAATGAAACTGTACTTAATGATGTAATGTACTAAATAACGTAGTCAATGTACTTTAATGAAATTGTAGTTAACGATAATAAATTAATTGATAATTATAATCATAGTTACAGTAGACCAAAATTACAATGTACTCAATGTCCGACCCGACATTATGTCGCCATAAGGAATGTAGACTCGGCAATACTGTTGTTATTTTTTTTTATAATTATTTTTCCGTTGGAATAAATTTTGATGTGCTTTCTACTTTTCCAAATAATTGATGACCTGTTGTTTTTTTAAAATCTCATAATCATCTTTTTAGATTTAGCTTAATAATGAATCCTGAGTAACTTTTGCCATGTCATGTTTTGTATACATTCTTTCTTCGTTATAAAAGATGAAGTCATCTCTTACCTAAGCATTTAATTGTAAATCTTAAACCTTTAATTTTTACTCATATGCATATTTTAGTGTGAAGATGCATAGTTCAATTTCCACTTTTAGTTAACTTGGCAGATCATGATAACATCAGATCTGAAAATATGCAAGTTAAGATGAAAATATGGCTTCATCTTCAAATATCTTGTTTATTCGTTTAAACCTTACCAACTTTATTTTCAAATATTGTACAAAAATAATGCAGCCTCTTCAACATTTAATAATGATGATGTTAGTAGAATCGGGGTATATAAACCCCACAAATTTCTTCCATATTTGTTCTGATACCAACTACGAGGCTGAGCATTACCTGTAACAGTTTAGAAGTAAAACACAGTAAGAACAAGTCTTTATCTTCTCCTTCGAGCCGTGCTCTCTCAGAAAACTTAGTCATTAGAATCTCCCGATAAGCTACAAGAAGAATCGGAGAGAAACCTCAAAGAATTTAATAAGCCTCTCAGAATCCTCCGAGCCACTAAAGAAGAACTCGGAGAGTAGTATAGAAGAAACTACTGCAAGTAACAGATCCGTTGCTGCCTTCTAACCAGAACCCCCGTCGACTTCGAACCAACCCAGGGCCATAGACGGAGGGGTTAACATTGTGGCGACCCTTTACCAGGATAAGAAAAAGATTTTTAGAAGAAGATTTTTAAAAGAAGATTTTAACAAGAAGATTTTAACAAGAAGATTTAAGAAGAGGCCACTCTTTGGCCAAGATAGAAATTACCCTGCATCAGGATAAACACATAGAAGAAGAGGATCTTAACAACTGGCGACCCTTTAACCAGGATCTTCACGACTCCAGGATTCTTCCAGTCTTCCAGACCCTGGAACCAGAACCAACACCCAGTTGACCGGCGTGTCACGACTTCTAGTTCGTCACATCCACCCAGTTCACCGGCGTGTCACGACTTCTAGTTCGTCACATCCCCCTTGGACCGGCGTGTCACGACTTCTAGTTCGTCACATCCACCCTTGAACCGGTGCGTCACGACTCCAAGTTCTCCACGCCTAGTTTTTATCCAAGAACAAGTGGCCAGCAAGACACGTCTTCAGGACACGTCTCTAAGGATTTCGCCGTAGGAATCTTGTTAAGTACAAAACTTTTTTTTTAAATAATTTCTAAACATTTGAAAAGTCATTATTATTAACAGTTAATATTTAATATTGAGCCAGAATTAACACAAAACACAGTGAACACTTCAGACACCAGTGATACATTTTGTTTTATTGAAAACAATATTGTCACAGAATTATTTTCACAGTTATTTTCAGTTATTTTTACTATTCTAGTTAGTATAGTATAATTTTATTCTATGTATCAAACATAATAGTATCGTACCTTCGTGTACATTCGAGTGAAATGTTGTTTACATTTTATATTTTTGTTTGCAAATTTTTTTCAAATAATTGAATTGAATTGACTTGCAAATTAAGAAAGAGAGTGTTATAGAGAGTTTATAGAGTTAGAGAGTTACTTGAAGCATTTCAAGTTAGTTTCAGAATACTTGATAAGAGTTCAAGTTAGTTTCAGAGTACTTGATAAGAGTTCAAGTTAGTTTCAGAATACTTGATAAGAGTTCAAGTTAGTTTCAGAATACTTGATAAGAGTTCAAGTTAGTTTCAGAATACTTGATAAGAGTTCAAGTTAGTTTCAGAATACTTGATAAGAGTTCAAGTTAGTTTCAACCGCCCCAGAGATTACAGAAGTTAGTTTTGAAAAAAAAAGTTAGTTTTGAAAAAAAAAAAGTTAGTTTTTGAAAAAAAAGAGTTAGTTTTGAAGTCCCAAGTTAGTTTTCAATGCAGTCAATTGAATTCAACTTTTCCTTTGTAATTTAAGATAATTTAATTTGAGAAAATGTAATCTAAGAATTTAATTCAACCTGAATTGACCGGGTTGCGTCTGTAGTTTAACCTTTTTTTTTGTTTCTGAGAAGGAAATTGACCGATTTGTCTTTTCTTTTTCATGCATTGTTACGTATATAAATATATAGTCATGTAATTTATTATTTGTAACAAAACCGTTTTTACAATTGTTTGTAATGACTTTGATAATCATTGTAATGTATACGTGATAATAATAGTTGTGTAATAATTAATTAATCGATCTTGTCCCAATGACTCCCTTTAAATTACTATATGAGGAACATGCCATCCCTTCGTTTTGTTTCAACTCTTTTAATTTTTGTTCAAAGTAATGTGACAAGCAATCCTTTTTTAAAGAGCAAAGTGCTCACGAAAGACGTATTGTCAATTTCAGACTTATACCCCCCGCTTAGTCACTCAATTCCCCCGAATGTAGTACTCCAAACTTTGTCTTTTTATTTTATTTTTATTTTAACACCCCTAACCCCAGTTGAACTATGTCAACCAGAGAAATGGTTCAACCATGGTTAATTCCTCTTTGGTACGATGGAACATAACCTCAATTTAGGTTGTGTTTTTTTATATTACAGTATATGTTTAATTCATTATAGTTTATAATTGGTTCCTATTTTCAATGGTTATATTTTTTATATTTTTTTATTCGATTAATACTGAGTAATTGTCGTAGTCGAATTCAATTTACGTTCCGTCCCTTCAGTCACTTCTGCATTAAAACTCGTATGCAAACATCATCATTATAATCTTAATAATTATTGCTTACTACATATAAATTCTCGTTCATGCATTTATTAAGTTATTTTATCTGTTCCTTAAAGTATATATATATATATATATATATATATATATATGTATATAAATATATAACCCTAAACCCATCTTAAATTATTATACATTATTTATTGTTCATTCACAAACCTTCCAAATCCCCTTTCTCCTTTTGAACGTATCACCAACCACTACAATCTGTACCCAATAAACAGAAATACACATTTGACCACAGGTCTATACATCATCCACTACGTAATTCGATTTGTACCTACAACAGTCAATAAAAATGCATGTATGCACACTATATATACAAACCTTATGCTAAAATCATTGGATATCACAATAAACTATTTCATTGCGCGTAAGTGCTAACTATGTAATTTAATCTTAATCATTTTTGCTTTCTAATATATCTTGCTCATGCATTTATTCAGTTAATTTAACAATCTTCTCAGCTAATCTGTCCCTCAAACTTATAAGATACACACTTTGTACCTAGTACACACAAATACACACTAGACCACAGGTCTATACATCATCCATTACGTAATTCTATTTTTACCTACAATAGTCAATAAAATTAGTTTATCAATTGTACTATCATGGTAACCTTGAAAAATCCATGAACTTTAAAATTTATATTTTTCCCTTTTACCTATTCATTATGAATGTAATTTTTCCTGCAGAAAAATAAAAATTTTGTAAAAAAAATTTTAACCATATCATTGTTTGTCTAACTTAATTGTTTGTCTAAATTAACGTATTAATCCTTTATTCTGTTTGTCTAAATTAAAGTATTAATCTTTGAATTTTTTATATTATAATAAACTCACGTGTTCTGTATAAAAATTTGTAATGTAAAGGAAAATTCGTCATCTAACTTGAAGTAGTTAGGATGTTATTTTCTCATTTATATTGTATTAATGGTACCCTATTAGATTATTGTATAAATACCATTTTAGAGGGGGAAACACTGTAAAAATGAACAATGACTAATCCATATTCATTTTTACATAAGAAACCAAAATCGCCTAAGCGAGTTTTGGATAAAAAATTTATTTGTAGCTTCCTATTTTTGTTTGTGTCATAACCTTACGATCTCCCATTTCTATGGTTTAGTCGTATCCATTTTCCATTTTTCATTTTTGTTATAGAAGTTATTATAATTAATTATGATTGTCTTGCATCTCACCCTCGACCCTAGATTATGCATACACATTGCATGTAACAGGATTGGAACCCGTAGTTGTACTTCTTCGTCATTAATACCCACTTTTTGTCTCTAATTCGTTCTTTTAAGTCTTCCTAATAATGATTTGTACTATACGTACAAATTCAATAACTATGACGTCACATTTTCCCGTCATTAATTTCCCTTCATCATATCTCTAGTATTCAATGTATGAAAATTCTTTATCATAATAAAAACTGTACACTCTATAGAAGTCATTATTTATATGTTATGTAGTATAAATATTATTATTCAACCATATTCATCCATACCGTATGTGCCCATGTACTTTGTATTATATTTCTAAAATCTTAATTGTCTATTAATATGAAACACTGTAACAAAACAAAGTTATAGTAACTGTTTAATTATAATTAACTGTAATACTTTTAATTTAATATAATGTAATGTACTTTAATGAAACTGTACTTAATGATGTAATGTACTAAATAACGTAGTCAATGTACTTTAATGAAATTGTAGTTAACGATAATAAATTAATTGATAATTATAATCATAGTTACAGTACACCAAAATTACAATGTACTCAATGTCCGACCCGACATTATGTCGCCATAAGGAATGTAGAATCGGCAATACTGTTGTTATTTTTTTTTATCATTATTTTTCCGTTGGAATAAATTTTGATGTGCTTTCTACTTTGCCAAATAATTGATGACTTGTTTTTTTTAAAATCTCATAATCATCTTTTTAGATTTAGCTTAATAATGAATCCTGAGTAACTTTTGCCATGTCATGATGTCATGTTTTGTATACATTCTTTCTTCGTTATAAAAGATGAAGTCATCTCTTACCTAAGCATTTATTTGTAAATCTTAAACCTTTAATTTTTACTCATATGCATATTTTAGTGTGAAGATGCATAGTTCAATTTCCACTTTTAGTTAACTTGGCAAATCATGATAACATCAGATCTGAAAATATGCAAGTTAAGATGAAAATATGGCTTCATCTTCAAATATCTTGTTTATTCGTTTAAACCTTACCAACTTTATTTTCAAATATTGTACAAAAAATAATGCAGCCTCTTCAACATTTAATAATGATGATGTTAGTAGAATCGGGGTATATAAACCCACAAATTTCTTCCATATTTGTTCTGATACCAACTACGAGGCTGAGCATTACCTGTAACAGTTTAGAAGTAAAACACAGTAAGAACAAGTCTTTATCTTCTCCTTCGAGCCGTGCTCTCTTCAGAAAACTTAGTCATTAGAATCTCCCGATAAACTACAAGAAGAATCGGAGAGAAACCTCAAAGATTTTAATAAGCCTCTCAGAATCCTCCGAGCCACTAAAGAAGAACTCGGAGAGTAGTATAGAAGAAACTACTGCAAGTAACAGATCCGTTGCTGCCTCCTAACCAGAACCCCGTCGACTTCGAACCAACCCAGGGCCATAGACGGAGGGGTTAACATATATATATATATATATATATATATAATATATTATATATATATATATATATATATATTCGTACAACTTTCTCTCATAATTATTCATTAAAAGAAATAGCACATCAACTGTGTCTATTACTTTTTGTCACTCCTCTATATATAAACTTTTTCATTTCATCTCATTTTTCATGTCATTTCACTTCATTTCACTAACCTCATTTCATTTCACTCATTCCTTCTTTGAATTCGTCTGTGGAAGAAAGAATGTAGAAAACGCCCCAGCAAAGAAATCTAATGGGGTCAAATCTGGAGATCGCGCTGCCAAGGGCCTATTTCCCCTACATACAATCCAACGATTTTGAAAACGCTCGTTTAGGTATGTCTGAACAATTCTACATAATGACATGGTGTCCCATCCTGCTGAAAGACTACATTGTCAAGAATGCCATCTTCAAGAAGTTGAGGTTCTAGAAAATTTTGAAGCACATCAAAGTAAACAGGCCCCGTCACTGTAGCCTCTGCAAAGAAAAAGGGCCCGTAAATCTTAGACTTCGTCATTCCAAGCTACACGTTGACTTTAGGTGAGTTTCTTTCCCATCAGTGAACTCAGTTGGCTTTTCATTAGCCCAGATACGACAATTACGTCGATTGATTTTACCACAGGTCGCCTCATCGCTAAACAAAGTGGTCCATTAAATTGTTATTTGAATTTGTTCGACCAGTTCCGCACATATTGCTGCTCTTTTTGGAAAATCTTCCTCGTGTAAGCTGTGTAACCGCTGAATGTGATAACACTTCTTCTTCAGCGTCGAACGCAAGATTCTGTGAACAGTTGTTTTGGTATGGTCAATCTGTGGGATGCTTGGCGAACTGACATTCTTTGATCGTCTTCGAACATTATGCGAACAGATTCAATGTTTGTTGCACGTTCTTGGGCGTCCACTTCCTTCATCATGCACAGATCCAGTCCTTTTGAATTTGTTCACCAATTCACGAATTGCTTTATCTGTCAGTCCAGGCTTATGAAACCTTATTGAGAATCGGTCTCTAATTTGGCACCAATGATATGGATCTGAAAAATTAATTAAAAATTTAAAAATTAAAATAGAAATCTAATGCATGTATTTGTCTAGAAAGGTGCGTGCAATCAGTCATTAAAACATTCATTTGAAATTCAGCCTATTCAACAAAATAGATAGGGACTTTTGCGACACCTTGTATAACAAGTGAAAAGCTGTTTAATATTTTGTTCTAGAGAATCATTCTGTAAACTTTACTACTAAAATTTGTTTGTGAATTGAAGATTCTTAAATTAACGTTTTTCGCAACCATTCCATATTTAATATTAAAAGAAAACTAGTTTATGTTTAGTAAGAAGGGTAACTTAGCTAAATTGAACAAGGCCGTCGTTATTGTACGGTAGCTTATATGATTCTGTAACTGTAAAACCAAAATTTTAATGAAAGAGTGAGGGAATCAAAACTGAAAAAATGCAATGGTGCATATTGGTACATATTAAATTCTTGAATTTAATGATATATATATATATATTTTTTTTAAGGTCGGGAAGAACCGATTCGCCTCTATTTAAAAAGGCATATCCTTCGCAAAAACAAAGAAAAGTGAGAGGAAAGACAGAGGAAAAGAAAGGGTGGAAGGGACAGTCGAAGTGGAAAAAGACCAAGGATGACAAGGACTGCAAGGTCGAGCCCGATCATCCTTGGGTGCTAGGGCCGGGAGGCGCACGTGAAACCTCCAGGAACAAGCACGTACAAACGAGCACAAAGCGCACTCAAGAGCACGAGCTTAAAACCCCTTTGCGGGGATATATATATATATATATGGAACTGCTCACTTCTAAAAATATAACTACGTCTAAATGGCGTCCAAGCAGAAATATATGTGAAAAATGCTCTGTATGAATTGGTCCCCAATTAACCCACCCCTAATATCTCCAGTCTAACTGTAGAGTAAGTTAAACCTAGCCTTATAGGGGTCGGCCTAGAGATTCCAGAAATGGTCCAGAGCGGGCAGAGTAAATTGAGGTCCACAGTAGGATTCCTCACCAAATTAGGTTAGGGTAATTTACTTTAGCCTTTGTTAAGCTATGAGTTGATGCTAGGTCTTAGACCACAATGTAGGCCTAATTTTACTGACCTAGCTTATATTATGTCTCCAAACTGGGTTTCAAAACGTGATTGATCACTTACTGAGTGTTATTAGACAGTCTCTCTTTTCTCTCCTCGGATCTTTTCCGTTTGACACACATGGTTCGATTTTATTTTAAATTTCTGCACAGACGTAGTTTTGCATGCCGATTACGAAAATCAGAACCATTTTTTGGAGAAATTAATAATAAAAAAGTTACAACTAGCCTAAGACCCGCCCTTCGTGCGGGTCGCGGGTAGCAAAAATTAACCAAACTATCACGACTTAACCTAACCAATCGTCAAGGGCGTACAATTAACCTACAAAAATAAATAAAAAACAATACATTTTTTTATTTATTTTTATATATTAAGAGAAGAGGATTCTTTATACTGTACGGCATTGACGATTGGTTAGGTTAAGTCGTGCTAGTTTGGTTAAATAAAAATATATATATTTTTTTTTTATTTTTTTTTTTACGGTAATTGTACGCCCTTGACGATTGGTTAGGTTAAGTCGTGATATTTTGGTTAAAGCTAACGAAAATATCACGACTTAACCTAAACGTTCCTGAGCGTGACCGACAAACGTTCCTCAGCGTGACCGACTGACAAACTGAGCGTGACGGACTGACTGACAGACATTCCTGGGTGTTTATAGTATACACGAAAACTGCGACCAGTTCCAAAAAATGCTACAGTGCATCGCAACATTTAATCGAAAATATTAATTTGTGTTGATTTTTGTCACTAATATTAATAAAATAATTTAAAGGGTTGTAACTTTTTTATTATTAATTTCTCCAACAATGGTTCTGATTTTCGTAATCGGCATGCAAAACTACGTCTGTGTAGAAATTTAAATAAAATCGAACCAAGTGTGTCACGCGGAAAAGATCCCTCTCCTCTTGGTTTTGAGAGCGTACTTGCTGTGGAGATTTTTATTGTTTTCAAGCCTCTTTGTTCTCCATGTCGGTTGTTGCAAGGTCCTTGTTCTTCAAGGCCTCTCTCAGTTCTCCCAAGTTCTCTCCAAGTTCTCCCTTCTCGTTCCTCCCTGCCGTTCTTGATGCAAGTCCTTTGTCCTTTTTTTTTCCCGGCTTTTTTTTTTTTCCACCAGCGTCCTTTTGGTTTTTTGGTTGGTTGATCGGTAGTGTAGGTCTACTACCGAGCACGCTCTGGTCACACAGTATATAAATACTAGTGTGGAGAATAACTAGTGAGCAACCAATTGGTTTCATCCACCCAGTTTTGACATAAAAGGAGTTTAATAATTGTTAGATTAACTACCTACCTACTCAGTGGATCATTTTCGTTACCTCCCAACTATCCACATGTATCAGTTTGCCATATATATATATATATATCGTGGCGGATTCAGGATCTTTCCATGGGAAGCCTGTGGGTTTGCCAATCAAATTAAAATCTGGCATATTTGAAATTTAAGAGGATTTAGAGGGAAATGTCAACGTAAGATTTTATTTTTATAAGTCATGACAATGATGGTGACGTGGTACTTTGGTTTTCTAAAAAGTAAATGTAACAACAGATGTTTTCATCTAAATTCATTATTATACATATCGGTGATTTTTCAAACATCTGACTTTTTAAAAGTTTTGTATTTTTTTTATTAACTGAAATAAAAGCATGAAATTTTTGCTGTGCTTTCTCTACACATGGAAAATTAGTCCATTAGAACAAAATACAGTATGTTCTATGTGATATCGTTTCAGCTCACGATACTTACACGGCACCTTCGATTGAAGGGTCTTGTCCAACAGATTTCCTACGGTGATTGCTAAAGGAATATCATGGGTACCACATCACCAGATCCAAACCCCTCTGACGTCAGGCATTCCTGACGAAGTGTACTTCTGAATACACGAAAGGCCTTGGAATCATTTTTCTTTTTCCTGGTGGGTTTGCATCATACTGTATATATACACAGTATATATATGTGTATATATATATATATATATATATATATATATATATATATATATATATATCGTAAATTCATGCTGTTTGAAATTTTATTTTATAATCCTTGTATCATTATATACCTATATCTTGGCCAGACTGTGAATGTTAGAGTTGCAGGAGGAGAATCGGAGCCTGGATTGGTTGGGAGAGGGGTCAGGCAAGGATGCTCCCTGTCCCCCGTGTTATTTAACATCTATGCGGAAGCAATGATAGAAGCACTCTCAGATATGGAAGAGGGAATCAAAGTGGGAGGTAAATTGGTCAAATCTGTAAGGTTTGCAGATGACAAGGCATTTGTTTGTAGTAGAGGAAGGACTGCAAAGAATGGTCAATAGCTTGACAACAACGGCGGAAGAATTCGGAATGAGAATTAATGAGACCAAGACAAAGGTAATGAAATTGCAAGAAGAAAAGGAGCACAAATGAACCTAACAATAGGAAATCGGTCCTAGAAGAAGCTGAACAGTTTAAATATCTGGGAAGTTTATTAACCAACAATGGAGATTGCAATAAGGAAGTAAGATCTAGAATTGGTATGGGTAAGGTAGCTTTTGAGAGATAGAGAAAAAGACGACTACTTACAGGTAAACTCAACTTGAAGCTGAAGAAAAGGTTAGCAAAAAGCTTGATATGGAGTGTGGTATTGTATGGAGCAGAAACATGGACACTGAAATAACTGAAAAGAAACTCTTGGAAAGTTTTGAAATGTGGATTTGGAGAAGAATGCTAAAGATAAGCTGGAGGGAACACCAAAGTAATGAGGAAGTACTGCAACAGGTGAGGGACGAAAGAAAACTCATTAAGGTGATAAGAGAAAGACAGAAGAAATGGATCGGACATGTGTTGAGAGGAGAAGGATTGTTGAGGGAGGTGATAGAGGGTAGATATGAAGGTAGAAGGCCGAGGGGAAGGAAAAGGAAAGCAATGCTGGATGATTTGAAAGCAGGCAGAAGCTATCATGAAATGAAAAGGATAGCTCAGGATAGGACACTTTGGCGGGACACATGAGTTGGACCTGCCTGATAGGCAGAACACGATGGATGGATATATGAGCGTTCAGTGATTGCATGTATATCCTTTGAGGGACTTAGTGAATAAACGATGGTGTTAATATTTGCAAAAAGTGTCCTTCCCAACGTATAGATGATCTCTGCTTACATGTAGTGATAGGGGGAAGTGGTCATCTTCCAAGTCTTTCCCTCTCCCCTCATTCATTTACCCCTCTCCATAGAAGGAGAGCTTTGTGGTTTACCATTAATTATGCTATGATAATGACAAGCGAAGGAAATAGACTGGTAGAAAATCCCTCGCTTTGCTTTGTGTGGGATAAAGTAGATTATGTAAAATTTGACTTGGTGCTACATGTATCTGTATGTCGCGAGTTGTATGACGATGAAGAAATGGGATCCGCGAAGGAACTTCTAAATACTCTGTGTAATGCTCGCCTCCCTCTACGTAGAGGAAATGCAAAAGGCGAGAATGTATTAATAAAAGACATCATTAATAGAGTGTCCACCTTACGGACAGATGAATGTGACGTTACCTTTTGCGTAACGAACTTTAATAAGGTTCCAGTAATATGTATGCATGATGTAGATGTACCAGTGCTCCTCAAGGAGTATAATGAGGTTAAAAATTCATTGATAGAAGTGAGACATCAACAGTTAATTAATAAAAGAGTATTATCTTTTGAACAATTGCGCTCGGTTAAAAAACATGTGCGGCAAGACATCATACGTAAATGTAGTTCAGGGAACGTCAAGACCGACTTGGTATGTGGAGAATTGAAAGAGAAATGTTACCCCTACTCTCACAGCAGGGTGAACATGCAATACATCACGAGATTCAAATAAATGGCTCCCCTACTCTCAACAAACAAATATAACTGGTTTTTCGCTGTAGTTAAAAAAAAAAAAAAAAGGACTAAAACCAACAAAAACCTAAGATAAAATATAAAGAATATAAACGAAGTAATTTCGTTCAAAATTACAATAGGAATAAAGACTTGTTTGTTGAAATAGCTTTTTGGCTGCTTGAACAAGGAACAAATGTTTCGTTTAATAAATATGATCGGTTAGATTAATAAATGAAATATAACAGTAATAATTATTTCAACTCACAAGGTAATGCTTTATTAAACAATGTAAAACGTTCCAAATTTGATTTAATTAGCGGTAACTAAATCATAATATTTTTTACATTTCCTTTCAAAAAAATTGTTTAGGTACTTTCCTGTTATCCCGGACCCTAGACTTTTTGTCAGTTGTCAGACTTCAATTTTAACAGAATGTTTTCGTTAAAACTAACGAAAATATCACGACTAAACCCAACCTTACCAACTAATTAGGTTAATTGAATGCCCGGTTAGGCAAACTGTACGCCCTTGATAATTGGTTAGGTTAAGTCGTGATATTTTCGTTAGTTTTAACAAAAAAAATCTGGCAACTGGCAAAAAGTCTGGTTCCGGGATAACAGGAAAGTACCTTTTTTAATGATTAAAAAGAAACTAATGAAACGTGAGAGAACGATATAAAAACATTAAAAACTGCTTAATATTTTCTTTTAAAGAATAATTTTGAAAACTATACAACTGAAATTTCTCTATGAATTGAAAATTTTCAAACTAAACTCAAATTAATTTTATTTCACCAACTATAAAACATGAAAGAAAATTCAACCAAATTCAAAATCTTTTTGTTTGTGATTCTGTAACTAAACCAAACACGTTTTTAAGTGATTCTTCTCTGAACTGAATGTGTAGCATATTCGAAGCTGTACAATTCAAGAAATGTAAATAAGTCTACTTGATGGCCAAACAGACCTTTCAACCTTTCAAAAGTTCCGTGCGATGATTCCTCATTTCCAAAGCTGGGCACAAACCGTTAATCCGTTAATCGTTAATTAACGAAGTTAATTTTTCGTTGATTTAACTTTTAAGTTAACTTTGAAAATCATTATCGGACTAATTAACTTCCGTTACATTTAACTTCCGTTAACTCAAGTCCGTTAACCCAAAAAATTCATAAATAAACGTTTAAAAGTTTCTATTATTTTCAGTGCTGAGCAGGTGCGCAATTAATCCGCCACTGTCAATAGTGATGAACGAATTTCCATTTCCGCAGTGCAAAATCAGGCGATATATTTGTTTCCGTCGCCACAATTTGTGTCTTACCAAATATGATAGTTATTTATGGCATTGGTTTGAGCAAAACATGGTCGACTGTAAAATCAGGCGGAAAGATTTGCCATTTGAGTTGAATGTTTCAACTTCTTTCAAGAAATATCACGAGCATTTTAAGGCACTTTCAATAATATATGTAACAATTACAACAAATAACTACATTCGTTTCATTTGCAGTCTGTCTCTTGCGCAACATGTTTGTGCTAGTGAATATTTAAAAATAATCGTTGTCAAGTAAGTCATGTATATTTATAATATGTCTGTGAGTACCTTATTAGTAGTCTCCTTGATACATTTCAAGAACCATAAAACTGATCAGGTAAGATTTCAATTCTCATGTCACTTTGATGACATAAATTAAGTCAATTGATGTCTTACAATGGGAGCGTTTTCACCTTAACCCTTTATGTCCTGGCGGTATTTCTAGGTACCACATCTTTAAAATCTCCATAATTATTTTTCTACCCGGTTTTTCCAGGGTGAGGAAAAGCATGGAGGGTACAGTCGAGGAGGCCATGAAGCAGCAGTCCAACGAAGTGGGCAGCAACAACGAGGAGGAGGAGGAGGATGACTTCTTCAGTGCTGTCATCCAGACAAAAGAGAGCAGCAGAAGCCACAGGTCACTCAAGGGCAAGGCCCAGAACTTGGTCAAGACCTGGCTGGAGACCAACTCCAAGGACTTGCTGACAGATGCTGCCTTCTTGGGTGAGCAAGTGTTGGTGGACTTGTTCATCAAGTTCAACACAGCCATCCCCTCCAGTGCTGCAGTGGAGCGTTTGTTCTCTATGGGCAAGGACATCCTGAGGGCCAAGAGATCATCTCTGTCTGAGGAAAACTTTGATATGCTAATTTTCATGAAGGGCAACATGCATCTCATGGACAAAATGGAGAACGAGAAGAAGAGGGAAAATTAAATTATATATATATATTGTGTTTTTCATTTTTTTTATAATAAAAGTTAACGTTAACGGTTTATCGGTAACTTCCGTTACATGTTTAACGAATTAACGGTTAACGAAGTTAACTTTTTGGTTAACGGATTAGCGGTTAACGAAGTTAACTTTTTGGTTAACGGTGCCCACCACTGCTCATTTCACGAAGGTCAAGCTTGTCGGCAGGGCCGTTTCCTGGTATAAGCAGACTAAGCGGCCGCTTAGGGCCCCGCTGCTACTAGGGGGCCACAATGCCACAGATGCCATAGCCAGGACTGAAGCACAAGCACTTGCAGAGGAGGTAGGGTCTTATCGCTTTCAGATTTGCACAGTTGTATGGTATGACATTCTTCATGCAGTTAACCATGTGAGCAAACTTCTGCAGTCTCCTACACAGCAGTTTGATGTGGCAGTCAACCTCCTCACAAAAACAAAAGACTCACTCACCAGCTACAGAAACACAGGTTTTGTTGCAGCACAAGTCGTAGCTAGGGACATATGTGAGGAAATGAATGTGGAGGCTGTGCTGAAGGAGAAGAGGCTCAGATCCACAAAAAAGCACTTTGCTTACGAAGCTCCTGACGAACCATTTACAGAAGCCTTAAAGAGGCTGGAAGTCAAATTTTTCAATGTGGTGGTGGATTGTGCCATCGGGTCAATAAATGAGAGATTCAAAACATTAGATGATGTGAGGGACATATTTGGGGTTCTCCTAAACTTCACCACAATGAACAAGGAAGACTTGTCCTGCAAGTGTGAAAAGCTCTCTAAGATACTGAGCTCTGGAGCTGACTCTGACATTGATGGAAGAGAACTGGCCCTCGAAATTAAGAACTTGCCGACTTTACCTTCACACAACATGACTGCATTGGAACTTCTCTCCTTCATTTTCAGAAGCAACTGAAGGAACTATACCCCAATCTCTGGGTTGCGCTAAGAATTGCCTGCATCTACCTGTGACAGTAGCATGGCCGTAACTACCTATGAGGTCACCGAGGTCCGGACCTCGGTAATTATTTCCTAAAAAAAAAAAAGAGACTGAACCGTTCTCCGTGTATGAAACGCATATTACCGCTTTTCTTTTGAAAAGAGGGAGCGTCGAGCGTGTATTAAACATTAGAGGGCTTTTATGTTGAAAATACGGTTACCGGAAGTCAAGGGTTTTGTGTTTAGTGTATAGCTTGGGTTGTGTTTGTAGATGTCATTTTGGTCTGAATTTTGCTCGTCCCGCCGCGCTCGAAAAAAATCTGGACCTCACTAATTTCTAAACCCTAGTTACGGCCCTGGACAGTAGCGTCAGCCGAGAGGAGCTTCTCTAAGATGAAGCTAATCAAGAACTACCTCAGATCATCAATGGGGCAGGATCGCCTCAGTGGCCTTGGCATCATAACTTATTCATAAGCATCAACCAGGACGTTGGCAGGGAGATTTCATATGATGATGTTATTGATGATTTCGCCCAGAAAAAATCTAGGAGGCAAAATTTTGAAGATACAAACTGTTCTGTATAACTGTTAGCTATTACGCGATTGCATCGTAGAGTTAGCAGTTGTTTGGTAGTTGATAATTACATTATTTTTTCAGACATAGTTCTGTGTCATTTATTCTAAATAATATAAAAGCTAATTTTCGTGAATTTCATGAAGAGTATTTTTGCTGTTTGTCTTCTGAAAGTACCTATTTGTTGTTTTGGACATAAATGTTTCATTAAAATTGTTTCATAATTGTTTTTTATTAACACAGCCATTTTTTGTATGTGTGTGCTGAAGTGATGTAGTAAGGCGTGAGTTGGTGGATGGAGGGGTGGGGCCTCAAATGGGTATACTGCTTAGGGCCCCCTATTGGCTAGAAACGGCCCTGCTTGTCGGCCCTCCTCTCGAGTTGGCCTGGTGAAGTAGTGAGCTGGTTTCTTGTACTCTCCACCTCACATAGCCAGGTATGACCGGCTCATCGGGGATTGTTCTGAGCCAGGCGTCTAATCTTCTTTTGAAGATATCCAATGCAACACCATTTGTGTTTCTTAGGTCTTTGTGCAGCTGATTAAACAGGTTTGGTCCTCATACAACAAAACTATTTTCTTTCAGAGTTAAGGATGTTCCCTGTCTCACCTTTAATTTGGGAACACGACACAGTCTTCTTTTTCTATTTTCCACTGTTGTTTGGTGAGTTACAGGGTTCAGAGTAAGATTAGGGACTAGTTTCTCCATTATTTTCCAAGTGTAAATAATGGTGTATCTCTCTTCTCCTTTCCAGTGAATATAGATTTAGTTCGCGTAACCTTTCCCAATAATTTAGTTCTTTGCACCACTTGATCTTGGCTGTGAAGCTTCTGTGAATCCCGTCTAGCTGTCTAATGTCTTTTTTTTTATATGGGCATGTTAGGACCGAGCAGTATTCCAATTTGGGTATGATCAGTGTTTTCAGTAGAGGAATCATTATATTCCTATCCCTTCGTTCAAAGGTTCTCAGTATCTGCCCAGTTATTCTCTTTGCTCTGTTTACTGCTATCTTATTTTGTGTTTCAAATTTCGCATCATCAGTCATTACAACCCCTAAATCTTTTGCTCTAGAATTTCTCTGAATTTCCTGTCCATTTGGAGTATAATATTCCATGGATTTTAGGTCTTCTCTTTTTCCGTACCTTAACAGCTGAAATTTCTGTGTTAAACTTCATAGTGTTGTCTTCCGTCCACTTGTAGATTCTGTTTATGTCGGTTTGGAGAGAACCTATATCCTCTGGGTTTCTTATTTTTCTACTGATCTTTGTGTCATCGGCAAAGGATGTTACTGTGCTGTCTCTGGTAACCAGGGCCGGCCTTAGCAATTTGAACCATTTTGGTGGGGCCTCCTGGACTTGAGATTATTTCAAATTAGGTATCAAGAATATATGCTATTACGTTCTATTAAAAATGAAACAATCTATATTTATTACTAATAAATATAGATATTGTTTATTTTTAATAGTCTTGTTTTAACACGTTTTGTTTTAACACGTTGTATGTCAAAATAAAGCTAATAAATTATTAGCTTATATTTTGACTTAAAACGTATTAAAACAAAACTATACTTATAAAGAAATCTTTCTTGCTTTCTGTTCTGCAAACTCTCAAAATTTTGTTGAAGTTTAAGTTTTTTGCTTCGTCACATTCATCACATGAGCTTGACATCTGTTAGTGCAATTTCCAAATCTGCAGTATGTTTTTGTAATTCCTCCTTTGGAATTTGTTGAAATTTACTCAAAAAGCAAATAAATCAACGTGTTTTTTCAACTACTTAAACCGTGGCTCCAAAAACTGCATTCCTTATTTCAAAGCTGGAAGTGGCAACCCTAGTGCGGGGCCCATGTAAGCGCGGGGCCCAATTTGGTCAAATAGGTTCAATTGGCCTAAGGCCGGCCCTGCTGGTAACGTCCTCATCTATGTCAGTTAGCATGATTATGAAGAATAGTGGAGCTAATACTGTTCCTTGTGGTCCTTAGCTGAAGACCTCTGACTAAGATACTCCTTGTACTGTAACGACTTGCCGCCGTTCACTAAAGAAACTATAAATCCATTTCCCTACTTTTCCTGTTATTCCCATATATTTCAGTTTATGTATTATGATTCCATGGTCACACTTGTCGAACGCTTTGCCAAAGTCTGTGTATATTACATCATAGTTTTCATTACTTTCAAGTGCATCAATAATGTAGTGTTCCATCAGTTGTGATAGGCATGATCTGCCTGACCGAAACCCATGTTGGCTATCATTTAATTTCTTCCGAGTTTCCAAAAAGTCATAGATTTTCTGTCTAACTATTCTTTCAAATATTTTAGTGAGATGAGATGTAAGCGACACTGGCCTATAGTTTTTGGCCTCGGATCAAGGGCGGAGCTAGCTAGGGACAGGCGGGGCATTGTCCCGGGGCCCGGGACTTTGGGGGGGGGCCCGGGTCGTTTCAACAAGTGATGAGAAGTTATTTCAGAGAGCAACAAAGCTAGTAAATAAATATAAAAATTATATTTCCTCTGGATTTCCAAGTCAATTACTCTCTTTTCGAATGTGCTTAAAACCAGACATTGAAAAAATGACGACAATCCATGAGCTATATTCATTTTTAATTAAAGACAACAGTACTTTGTGCTCAAGTTTTCCCGAAGTTGTGACTGCCATAACATTGTTCCTCACAATTCCTGTGACAGTTTCAAGTACAGAGAGATCGTTTGCAAAATTAAACTAATAAAGAACTATTTTCGAAATTCTATGAATGAAAAAAGATTGAGTGGACTTTCAATTATATCAATTGAAAACAAGAAAGCTAGAAATATTAACTTGGAGGATTTAATTAATGAATTTGCTGAAAGAAAGGCAAGAAAAGTCAAGTTCTGATGTTGTCGTAAGTAAACTTTTATTTCACGGTATCCTTTTTAAAGCTCAATATTTTGCATAATGTTTTGCCTTCTATGCCTCCAAGCGAACAAGTACTGTAGTATCATAATTCTTAAATATATGCTAAATAAATAATGCAAAGAAAAGCAATATAAATGTACAGGGTGTCCGAGAATTATCTGTACAAGTTTTGGCTGTTTTAAAAGTCAACCATGAAGTGTGGAAATTCAGTTTGTCCCATTTTACAGAGAATCCCATTAAGTTTTTTCTGATACCAAGTTTTGACAAGTTTTTTAGAAATTCCAGTGTGTCCGAAAATTATCTGTACAATTTCATCTTTTAATAAAATTCTGATAACACACGTAAAATTCTTAAACAAGATTATTTAGAATCTGTATTTTCAAAAGTTTCTTTTATTAAAGTAACGTTGTTACAAACATTCGATATGTGCACCATCAGTGATTCACAAAACATCCAATCGATAATCCAAATGTTGCCATGTACGCTGCAGCATATCCACATCAATTCGCTCAATAGCAGCTGTGATTCTTGCTTTTAAATCATCAATGTCTGTCACCCGCGTACAAAAAAAAAAAAACTTGTCAAAACTTATTATCAGAAAAAACGTAATGAGTTTCTCTGTAAAATGGGACAACAATAGAATTTCTACACTTCATGGTTGACTTTTAATAACAGCCAAAAATTGTACAGATAATTCTCGGACACCCGGTATAATAAAAATTTTGTTAGGGGGCCCATAAATAAGTTTTGCCCCGGGGCCCGTGACACTCTTGCTCCGTTCCTGCCTCGGATCGATCTCCTTTATATATTGGGACTATGTTCGCGCTCTTCAAGATGCCCGGTATTTCTCCCGTGTCTAGTGATCGACTCCATATCCAATATAGGGGCTCAGCGATTGCATTCTTGCAGTTTTTGATCAGTGTGGCATTTCATTTATCCGGTCTTGCCGCTGAGTGTGCTTTTAGTTTCCCTATAGCTTGTGTAATATCATCTGTCGTAAAGTCGAAGTCCGTTATACTTTCCCCTTGTAGTTCTTCATCTAAGAACGCGTTTCTATCGCATATCAGTTTGTCAGTTTTTGGGATACTGAAAGATAATTCGTACTGAGCTCTTAATATTTCAGATACTTCTGTTAGATCATCAGATAAAGCACTGTTCTCGTTTTTCAGAGGTCCAATAGTCGCATCGGTTTTCGACTTCCTTTTAGAAAAATTATAGAAGTAGTTTGAGTTAACCTTTATCGTCTCTATAGCGTCTTCTTTCTGTATGCTTCTCAGTTAGTTCCTGTATGACGTCATCGATACTCTGCAGTTTATCATTTGATATTTCTCTGATGTTGTTATCTTTACAGTTACTTAATTTTGCAGTCACTCTTTTTCTCTTTCAGAACAATGACCTCTTTTGTCTCTCGAACCTGCTTCTCTTTCCTCTTTGTTGTATTTTTGGGACATGTCTTTCCACAATTTCCAGCGTCTTCTCCTCTAAAGTCATTAGCATCTCTTCCGTTGTCTTGGCCTCGAAAATGGTTTTTCACTCTATTACTTCCATGCTGGATGCAACATCTTCCCAGTTTATAGCTTTGGAGTGAAAATTAAAAATTTCGAATTTGCTTCTTTCTGTTGTTCCAGTTTTTTCCTTTCCTGTTGCTTTTATATTGGTTGTTTTTCAATAATCTTGTGGTCCGATATTATAATTGGGGATATTTCTACATTATCAATTAGTTTGCTGTTGTTTGTGAATACCAAATCTAGGCAGTTGTTTTTTCTTGTGCTTTCTGTTATTTTTTGCGTTAACATAAATTCATCAGCTAGAGCTAGTAGCATTTTTACCTGTTCCTGGTCTTCCCGTGTGCCCCCTCTGTCCTGGTGTATACATATATTTTTTTTCTATCCTTTTATATTTCATGAATGGGAGATTAAAATCACCAGAGAGAAAAATATTTCGGGTTGGAGAGTGTAGATCTTTTACTTAGTTTCTTACCTCTGTAATGGAAGCTGAGAATTTTTAGGTTGGCCTGTTTGGGGGTCTGTACATTACAATTAGTACCATATTTAATTTTTCAACTTGTTGAAAATAGTCTCATATAACGTAAGGTCAGTGAGGAATTCAATTTGTAGATGTTCATAAAATCTGTGACAGTGCAGATTTGATACTCCTGCAAGAGCATTGACCTGCTAAGCAAGAGCTAAAATTCCTCTCTACCATCCATGATGACTTTATGTACAATGTGTCATCAGCAGTAGACTTGCCAGATGAATTAATGTACGGTAGGCCTTTTTCTGGTGTTTTTAACAAGCGATAATGTAAGGTTATTAGGCATTGAATTACAAGTAAACAATGATTGCATATTAATTATAAACTGCTATTTACCATACAACAACAGCAGTAATCTAGATGAATACATTGATTTGCTGT
This sequence comes from Bathynomus jamesi, assembly GCA_023014485.1. Lineage (NCBI taxonomy): Eukaryota > Metazoa > Arthropoda > Malacostraca > Isopoda > Cirolanidae > Bathynomus > Bathynomus jamesi. The sequence continues at coordinate 192,244 of JAJOZX010007332.1, read as the reverse complement.
ATAAAATTAAGTCATTATCAGATAACCCCAATATTCTCACTCTATAATAACGGGGGACTTTAACACGCATGTGAACTCGGAATTCTTTGTAGAATTGGGTAATTTAGAAATTTTGCATCTTGCCTGTAGTAATCCTTGCTCAAATGATTCTCACTGTAAACTCATAGATATGTATTATAGTAAGATAGTATCCCTGTTAAGAGGAGCAGGAAGCCCCCTGATTAAATCTTACAACTATCATACTAAGATTATTCCTGGATGGAATGATTTTATTGCCCCCCTGAAGAGGGAATCGAAAGACGCCTATGATTTGTGGTGCATTCATGGTAGACCCAGATTAGGACCAGTATACATGAATATGTGTAGAAGTAGGGGTCACTATAAGGCGGCCATTAGGCGATGTAAACAGGAAGAAGAGTCTGTTCGACCATCAAAAGCCTGTAAAGCTCGCATAAATAACGATAATAAAAAATTTTGGAAAGTTGTTAAGAATCAAACGGGTGTCAAAGTATCCTCCCTCCGACAATCGATGGGGTGTCGGGGGAGGATAAAATTGCAAAGCTGTGGAAAAAACCACTCTAACACTCTTAACAGTGTGAGTAGGAATAATCTTAAGATGGATTGCAGCGAAACGCCTGTGGGAGGGACAAGGGAAAATACTTTGATATCAGTTCCTGAAGAGGTTAATTAAAGAGTTAAAGACTGGTTCTGCGTCAGGGGTAGATGACCTATCGAATGAGCACTTAAAATATGCCAATGACGGAGTATGTCTGCAAATATCATTGCTCTTATCAGCCATGCTTGTTCATAGCCATATATCATAGCAATATTATATAATCTTGCCCTGGTCAAAAAATATGGAGACATTCCGTGCAGCAATAATTACAGGCCTATTGCTGTCGCTTCCTGCTTCTCGAAACTTCTAGAAAAACTCTTGTTACTCCGATTAAATGATTACCTATGGACGTCTCCTAATCAGTTTGGTTTCAAAAGGTCCCACTCAACTGCCTGTGTATCTATGTACTTAAAGAACAATTTCTAAATACATTGACAGTAATTAAACTATTTATAGCTGTTTCCTAGATAAAGTAAGGCATATGATAGAGTGAACCACAATATTTCATTTAAAAAACTAGAAGACAGGAAGGTTCCCATGTACATATTAAACTTATTGAAATTTTGGTATTCTCACCAATCTTTTACCGTTAGATGGGGCAATGTACTATCCGAATGTTTTGGCTCCTCTTGCGGGTGAGACAAGGCTCCTTGCTCTCCCCTATGCTGTTTGATGTGTATATTGACAGATTAATTGCTTTACGTAATGAGGCAACAGTGGGATGTTGCATAGATAACACAAGGATAAATAACTTTGTTTATGCCGATGATATAGTCTTAATAAGTCCCTCTGTTAAATGTCTGGATCGGCTACTAAAAGTCTGCGAAGTGTATTCGCAAAAACATGATATTCTTCTTAATGTTACAAAAACTAACGTTATGCAGTTTCATCCTAAAAGCTATAATCAGCCAGATGACATTGGGTTTAAAATGAAAGGTGAAGTAATTGAGGAAGTACAAGAGTTTAAGTATTTGGGTCAAACTATTACCAGCTCCTTGAATGATGACTCGATATAAGTATACAATCTCGAAGCCTTTGTGCTAAAGCGAATACGACTATAAGGAACTTTCGGTTCTGTACAAGTGAAGCTGAAGACACTCTTTCGTACTTTCTGCAGTAATATATGTGGCAGAACCCTAAATTTGCTGTACAACAGGTCTTTTACACTTTTACATAAATTAACCCCGAGATGCTCAGCTACGCAAATGTTTGTTACCCGATTACCAACCCCCGATTATAATTATCCAAGCTATCCATGAGTTCTGCCTTTTATCCTCTAAGCTATGGAATTCTTGGTACGAAAACGTCTGTCTGTAGCTCCAACATTACTGTATTATTTCTAATCAATTGTATATATTTTTATCCTTAGTATGTGAACTGTTATTGTATTAATAATATTTGTCACATGGATTATAGTCTGACAATAAACCTTTTCATTTTCATATACAGAGCGAGTCACGACGAAATGTCATAACTTCGGGAACTTATTGCTGAGGTCATTCCCAGCAAAAATGTTCATATGAACATAGGTCCGATTCTTAACGGTTATGGAACTATAGATGTTTCATATGTTTAAAAATAAGAAAAAGTGAACAAATAGCTGCTAAAGTTTTATTCATGAATTTACAATAACTGTTCAAAATGACTACCATCGGCCTCAATACACATCGCGACTCGTCTGTGAATCGCGCGTGTAGCTGGTATTAATTCATTACGATTGTCCTTTATGAGGGCTGCAGCATCCAATATGCGACGGAGCGTCGGAGCAATGCATCTCGTGTTTCACTTTTCTTTGGTACACCAACTCTTTGATGCGCCCCCCCCCACAGATAAAAATCTAGAGGGGTTAGGTCAGGAGACCTGGGTGGCCAATTTTGTGCACTACCACACCACAACCGATCCATCGACCAGGGAAGCGATCATCGAGATGCGTTCTCACTCAACGGCTAAAATGGGGAGGAGCTCCGTCTTGTTGGAAGTACATATGCAATCGTGTTGCCAAAGGTACATTTTCTAACAGTGGCGACAGTTCGTCTTGCAGAAATCGTAGATAATGTCACCTGTAACCCACCTTCGAAGATAAACGGACCAATCAGCTGACGTAGAGAATACCACACCACACATTGACACTGAACTGATGTGAAAATTACTTTCCACATGGCATGAGGATCTAATTCTGACCACACATGTGAATTGCGAGTGTTGTTGACACCGCGGTAAATTGAGCCTCATCGCAGAAGAAGACGTATCGATGCAATTGTCGATCGCATTGAGCCAATTACAAAATTCCAGCTGTTGGGCACGATCCCCAGGTTAGAGGTGCTGAACGTGCTGTACGTGGTATGGATACGTGTCTTCTTCGTGTAACGTTCTACATACTCTCGTTTGAGGAATCTAAGACGTGTGGAAATCCTTCGCGTACTAACATGAGGACTCCGCTGTACCATCTGAATAATGTTTTCTTGTTCAGCCACATCATGTTGTACCGGACGCTCAGATAAAACAGTAAAGCAAAGAAATGAACTGCTCTCTCGTAAACTCGGGAAAACGTTGCTGAACACTCGTCGATCCGGAATTCTTCGATTTGGAAAACGTCGTTGGTATTCAGCGATAGAAGCAATAGTACTTCCATTCCAAAATCCATTTGAAAACGTAAAAGGCACACTGAACGCACAAAACACCAACTGCACGCTGTGAAACACAAAACTCAACTGCGTAGTTACCTCGGTTCGGTAAGTAACTGTCAATTCAATTCAAAGTCACGCATGCACATGCTTGAAATTCAAACATCCATAGCTCCATAACCGTTAAGACCAGGACCAATGTTCATATGAAGTTTTTGACTGGGAATGATGACCTCAGATATAAGCTCCCGAATTTACATTGCATCGTGACTCACCCTATATATATATATATGTTAAACACAGACCGTGCATGGAACAAGGAACTCTTCTGGGAAAATTAAATCCACTATAGTCCGAATAAGTAATGGTAAATGACAAATACCATAGTTTTTTTCTTTTTCATGATTTTAGCCGGACGTGGGCAACGGGTCTCTCGCAAAGAGATCCCATAATATAGCTTCCCTCACCAGCTATCTGCAAAGCAGACAGGATCCAGCTTTGGGACATGGATCTAGGGTTTAAAGCAAGCCTAGATCCCTACATTCAGAACCTCTATATAAGTAAAAGACTCGTTGCATTCACGTCGTGTTGAATAAATCAAAGAAAAGGGGGTAACTATTGTATTTTAGCCAAAAAAAACCAAAACTTAAACCTCAACCGGGACATTGAGCGTCCACTTTTCAAGGCACGAACACGTCCGTTTAGTATACACAAACTCAGAATGGTTCCCTGAGAACAATATATGTTAAACACAGACCGTGCATGGAACAAGGAACTCTTCTGGGAAATTAAATCCACTATAGTCCGAATAAGTAATGGTAAATGACAAATACCATAGTTTTTTCTTTTTCATGATTTTGCCCGACGTGGGCAACGGGTCTCTCGCAAAGAGATCCCATAAATATAGCTTACTCGGACTATAGTGGATTTAATTTTCCCAGAAGAGTTCCTTGTTCCATGCACGGTCTGTGTTTAACATATATTGTTCTCAGGGAACCATTCTGAGTTTGTGTATATATATATATATATAATATATATATATATATATATATATATTATATACGTATATATATATATATATACACACATTTAACTGCAATGACCACGCAGTATATTAATGTATAGAAACGAAGTAAGTATAGAGGAGTGTTCTGCACACGTGGAAGAGAAATAACGAACAAATGAAAAAAAGGCACCCGCCCGGGAATCGAACCCAGGATCTTCCAATTGCCGGTCAGACGTGCTAACCACTACACCACGGAGCCACGATAATCAGAAGTCGCAATTCTCCTACATAGGGCAGAAACCAATGCCATATATATATATATATATATATATATAATAAACAGGAACACCAGAGAAAATACAAACATCCTTCAAGGTTTAATAGTACCAACGTTTCGGAATGCACTAATTCCATCTTCAGGGCTAAAACAATAAAATTCCAAATCACATACAAAATACAAATTGCTTAATACAATTTAAAATAAACTTAAAAAATTATAAAAAGTAGCTAAGAAAATGTAAAACATTAAAACTAAAAGGTAAATAAATGTGAAGTTAAAAAGTTAAAATTATAAAAAAGTAAAAGCATTAAAACTGAAATGTAAATAAAATAAACTAGTACCTTAACCAAAACATAGCAGATCTATCGATGGTTCGTCAGAATTTAGGTCTGGTTTTAGTTTATAAATAAACAGAGACTCCATAATTTTAAGCTTAAGGTCAGAGCTTCCGGCAGCAAGTACGGTGAAATTAGACTGTGAAATTGGGTGGTTATTGTTGTGCGAGTGATTACGTATGAGAGAATTAGGTGGTTTGCCAAGGGGTAAATTTGTACGGACCGATTTACCGAGATGTTCGTAAATACGAGATTTTAAATGTCTTTTAGTTTTACCTATATATGACCCCATACAGTGGTCACACTTGTATTGATAAACTATAGATGACTTAAGAAGTGTAGGAATAACATCCTTGTATTTAAATAAATGGTAAATCGATTTAGACGGGGTGAATATAATTTTTATACACAGTTGTGGGTAGAATTCCTTGAGCAATTTTTAAAAGTTTGTTTCTAATGTTAAAACTTGAGGTTCCCATATAGGGCAAAGTGAAATACAGGATATCTTTCGGGACTGTAATTAAGTCTCTAGTTGTAGGGCTTATTAGTCTATTTAAGGTTCTGCCTATTGTAGTCTCCACCAGTCTAGAAGGGAAATTATTCTTGGCAAGGAGTTTTTGGATGAAATCTAGTTCATCGTGTAGTTTGAAGTAATCTGAACAGATATTGAAAGCTCTATTGGTCAGAGTCGAGGTTAAATTTCGTTTGAAACCTAAAGGGATAAAGGAAGAAAAGTTCGTAGTAAGATTGGTGAATGTCGGCTTTCGGTAAACGGAAGTTTCAAAAGAGGAATTAGTTTTTATTATCTTAATGTCCAAAAAGGACAGAGAGCTATTAGATTCAACTTCTGAAGTAAATTGAATGTTAGGGTGCTTAGAATTAAGGTAATTACGAAACAAAGGGATATGGTCTGGTGATTTAAACAACAAAAGAAAAGTGTCATCAATATATCTTCTATAAAAAACCGGTTTAAAGTTGGAAGGACACTCATTCAACCATTTGACTTCATGATGACACAGAAACGCGTTAGCTAAGGTGGGACCAAGAGGCAGACCCATTTGAACACCTTCAGTCTGTTTAAAATATTCACCGTTGAATATAAATATAAGGTCTTCCACGGAAAATTTTAGTAGTTTTCATTTGGCCTCTATTAAAACCCTGCACAGTATCAGTATTATTAAAAAGATTGTCAATACATATATCAATAGTTTCTGCAACAGGCACATTGGTAAATAAAGATTTTACATCGAAGCTAGCCATTGTGTAAGAAATTATTATTTAATGAGGTAATTTCTCTAACGAAAGAAAAGAATCCCGTGCTGTATACAAATTATAAGTTATAGGTGATAGTATGGGAACCAAGAGTTTTGAAAGGTTATAACTAAAAGTTCCTAGAGCCGATAAAATTGGCCTAAGCGGACAATTAGGTTTGTGTATTTTAGGGAGTCCATACATAATGCCTGGGCTGGATCCAGAAACAAATAATTTAGCAAAAACCGTGTCTGAGATTATATTATTAGATTTAAGTTTTCTAAGATACCTATTAATTTTATCTTCCTGTTTTAAAATTAAAGCAAAAATGTCACCAGTTACTTTAGTAAATCTAGTTGCATCATTTAAAATATCTAACATTTTATCGACATAAACATTCCTGTCCAAAAGAACAACGCCATTGCCTTTGTCTAGTCTTGTAACCACCAATGACTTGTCCAAAGACAGATTTCTTAGACTTTGAAACTCTTCCACCTCCATATTAGATCTATTGCCATAAGGGTTAAAAGCATAAAATTAAGTAAAAGCTAAATTACGTAAATTATTAGATAAAAAGTTAAAACCTCAACTTTGAGTTATTTTTTAAGGACCTTTTTAAACATTCATTCTTTGACCCACATAGTTGCAAAGGGGGGTGGAGGTTGTTGCAAAGGGGGTGGGGTTGTTGCAAAGGGGGTGGGGTTGTTGCAAAGGGGGGTGGATTGCTGCAAAGGGGGGAGGGGGGTTGCAAAAAAAATAAAAATAAAAATAAAAAAGAAAGAAAAAAAAGAGTACTGGCCTTTGTTGCCAACCTAGGTTGCAAGAGGCATGCAACTTGGGGGCCTCCCCAAGCTATTCCCCCCAAAGGGCCAGAGAGAAAGGAGGAGAGAAAGGAGGAGAGGTGTTCACCTGGCAGGAGCCAAGTGCATATTAAGACTTCAGCCGAGTAGGCTTATTTTATAGGCTCCTAATCAGCCAGAATCAGCCAGTTGACTGAGCCAAGGGGGGAGGGGTACACCTGAAGGAGAGAGACACCTGAAGGAGAGAGAGAGAGAGACGCCTGAAGGAGAGAGAGAGAGACACCTGTAGGAGAGAGAGAGAGACACCTGAAGGAGAGAGAGGAGTTCTCCCCAAGTTATTTTCGTTTTCCTAACCTAAGAGGCCACTAAGGGTTTTACCAAATGGCCTGAAAGAGAAGGACCAGAGGTCCTTGCTCGGCTGGGAGCCGAGCTTGAATGAGTCTTTCACCAACTTCTCGGTCTTTTATAAGCCTTTATTCTGGCTGAGTTGCCAGATAGCGCAATGTGTTCAGTTGCCAGATAGCGACATGTATCCCAGAAATATTAATCATCCATTGTGTAACACAATATGACGGTAGTTATTCCAATTAAATTCTGTTTATTAAATAAATACACACTCAATCTTTATTAATTGCATACCTTTCCAGTTTTTTTGCAATGATCGGATTGCTCTTGCTAGATATATATTATTATGCTATATATATATATATATACACACATTCTTTTAAACATCTTATGTTAGTAAATATATATATATATATATATATATATATATATATATAATTTATTTTTCATATTATAACATTTAATTTTAGTTTAACGTTTAGAAGCAAATTTAACATTAACTTGAACTTCATTGAACAAATAACATAGTTTACCACACATAATTCGAAAACTTCATAATAGAAAATAATTAATTTTATGGTTAACTAGTTTATTTCGTTTACTATAATTATATATAACAGTCTTTTAAACAGCTTATGATATATATATATATATATATATATATATATATATATCTGAACTCTTTCAGCTAAAGAAGCCTTTATGTATAGAATTGGTTGTGTAATAGCTGATATTAAACTCTATCTACATGTTCTGAAAAGCACGGCGTATAAATTCCTTCCCCATATCCGTACAAAAATAGCTATATATATATATATATTATATAGAGTGTTTCACTATAGATGTATAGATGTATATAGTGTAGTGATCGTCTTTATTAATTTACTTTCTTCTCATTATTTACGCTTCTTTCTACTTTACTATATCTCTATTTATTCTCTATCGGCTATTTCTTTCATTTATCACTTTGTTTCTCTACACTCTTTTTGCCGCATCGTATAAATATCATGGTAGCGCGCCTAGACCTGACTCAGAAAGACCGTTACAAAACAAAGGGGGAAGGGGGTATATTAATACTCTTTTTTAACACTTATGAACGTTTTATTAAATCCTAAAATGGTTTAGTTAAGTTAGGGGTATGCGAGTATGAAATTTTATTATAATAATTTAGGTCGGAGAGGGACGCACACAACTAATTTATTCTACGTTACATTTCGTCAACCTACGCGTAACGCGTTGCCTAGAAGACTGACTCCGTTTTGAGGGTAGTCCGCTCTTTTGGGTTCCTCTGTCAGGACTGCCAACTGTACCCATTTTAAACAATTTCACAATTTTTCGTAAATAATTTATATTAAACATTTTAATAATTAATCAAACAGAAATCAATATTCTTAACTAAGCATTACTACACTAGGGTTTTACAATATATGTATATAGTGTTTAACGATTAGAATCAAATATAACATTAACTTGAACTTCATTAAACTTAGTTAAACTTTTGGGGTGAATCCAATTAAATTCTGTTTATCAATTAAATAATTTTACACACTCAATTTTCATTATAAACATTCGAATATCAGTGGGGAAAAACGAACGGAAATGAAAATTTATGAAACAATTCAAAACAGACGATCGTCATTCCCCAAACCCGTATATATATATATATATATATATATATATATATATATATATATATATATATATATATATATATATATATATATATATCGAGTATATATAGACTAAGTTGTATCGAGATGAAAATTTACGAAACACGAGCTCATTCCATGCGAAAAAAATTGAAACAATATGAAAATTTACGAAACAATTCAATTAAAAGTTGAAATTAACCAAACACAATCGCTAGAGGAAAGGAATTCCGAGAATCTGCCCAACTCGAATGACCATAATGACCTTTCTCCTAGACAGCTTGAACAAAACCTCTCTCGACTCCATTTCTTAGATATGCCCACAACTTATATATATATATATATATATATATATATATATATATAGAGAGAGAGAGAGAGAGAGAGAGAGAGAGAGAGAGTTTTGTTCAAATAACGGGATATGCTTGTATCTTTTGCCATTGTGTTCGAACACAATTGTTCGAGCACAATTGTTCGAAAACCAGTTCGAAAAACAGTTGTTCGAAGCAGCAATTATTCGACGTTATATTGAATTGGAAAGGTTTTCACCCCACCTTAGACCCACAGTTTAACATTAGAAAATTCTGAAACCTGACTCAGTGCCAAAAGTTTTATAAGAAACACCAAATAATTTTCGTTCCCCTAGCGCAATTGAATTGAAAGGTTTTCACCCCACCTTAGACCCACAGTTTAACATTAGAAAATTCTGAAACCTGACTCAGTGCCAAAAGTTTTATAAGAAACACCAAATAATTTTCGTTGTCCCCTAGCGCAATTTGAATTGGAAAGGTTTTCACCCCACCTTAGACCCACAGTTTAACATTAGAAAATTCTGAAACCTGACTCAGTGCCAAAAGTTTATAAGAAACACCAAATAATTTTCGTTGTCCCCTAGCGCAATTTGAATTGGAAAGGTTTTCACCCCACCTTAGACCCACAGTTTAACATTAGAAAATTCTGAAACCTGACTCAGTGCCAAAAGTTTTATAAGAAACACCAAATAATTTTCGTTGTCCCCTAGCGCAATTTGAATTGGAAAGGTTTTCACCCCACCTTAGACCCACAGTTTAACATTAGAAAATTCTGAAACCTGACTCAGTGCCAAAAGTTTTATAAGAAACACCAAATAATTTTCGTTGTCCCCTAGCGCAATTTGAATTGGAAAGGTTTTCACCCCACCTTAGACCCACAGTTTAACATTAGAAAATTCTGAAACCTGACTCAGTGCCAAAAGTTTTATAAGAAACACCAAATAATTTTCGTCGTCCCCTAGCGCAATTTGAATTGGAAAGGTTTTCACCCCACCTTAGACCCACAGTTTAACGTTGAAACCGAATGTTCTTTTAAAATATAATTAGGATATATTTCTTTATATCCTCTCGATTACATTAGTGACTAATGATGCGGGAAACTCTGAGTAAATATTTTCTCGAAAACTATGGGTGATAGAAAAATTCTGAAACCATATTTGGAATCAGTATCAAAAGTTCTATACGAATCACCAAATAATTTTCAAAGGAGAATACGAGCATTAAATCTATTGGTGAAAATATATATATGTTACTCGTCCGGTCCCGTTATAGCGGATTGGTACACGTCATAGCTCCACCCAGCTACATCGGCAGCCAATCACTACGAACATCTGGTCTTTTGGGGCGGAGCTTGGCGATTGTGCATATAAAAGGGGATATTTTTCAGTTTGGAGTAACAGTAGCTATTTTCGCGTCAGTGAATAATCATTCCCTCCACCATGGACCTGTACGTCTCCCCAGACTTGTATGAAGAGAGTGATACTGCAGCATTAACGACAATTAGCCTTTTTAATGCGGTTGACCGTGATGAATTATTTACAACGCAAACCGTAGAAGACATGTGCAGTGACGCTCCTTACAATCCGACGCAAGGGACTACCATAGAAATGTAAGTGTCTATAATTAGAATTTATATATATATATGGATGGGGTGTAGTATCTCGTCAAATAGATACTCGCCAAAAATGTCAATCAATGTTATTTTGTTACCCCATTATGCTAAAATCGAAATTTTTATGGCATTCAATGTTATTCCTCGAACCAAAGATATCTTCACATAATGGGGATCTGTCTGTATACTCTGTATATGTTTTAAAAGCATTATTCCTTTAAGGTCCGATGAGGATTTGACACGTGTTATACAATCTTTTGAAGAATCTCGGAATACGGGGGATATACTGAACAGTCAACAATGTCACACATCCTCCACCATGGACCTGTACGTCTCCCCGGAATTGTATGAAGAACGTGATACTGCAGCATTAACCGCAATTAGTCTTTTCAATGCGATTGACCGTGGCGAATTATTTTCAACGCAAACCGTAGAAGATATTTGCAGTGACGCTCCTTACAATCCGACGCAAGGGACTACCATAGAAATGTAAGTGTCTATAATTAGAATTTTTATATATATATGGAGAGTTGTAGTATCTCGTCAAATAGATACTCGCCAAAAATGTCAATCAATGTTATTTGGTTATCCCCATTATGCTAAAATCGAAATTTTTATGGCATTCAATGTTATTCCTCGAACCAAAGATATCTTCACATAATGGGGATCTGTCTGTATACTCTGTATATGTTTTAAAAGCATTATTCCTTTAAGGTCCGATGAGGATTTGACACGTGTTATACAATCTTTTGAAGAATCTCGGAATAGGGAGGATATACTGATCAGTCAACAATGTCACACCGAAATAATGTAAGTGTTTTTCGATCTTTTTGGGATAAGAAGACACAATATATTTCATAAATTTATTAAATGAAAGAAATCAGTACAATAAACAACTACAGAATATATCGTTACAAATATACGAACAAAAACATTATAATATACAACGAGTACGTACAATTGGAAAACGGTTTTTTATCTGTCTGCATACCATTTCATCGTTTCGGCGAGTGTGACACGGGTCAAATAAATTTAAAAAATTTATAAATTCTTTATCATTTGACATATGCATGAGAAATGAGACGCAGTACATTCCGCAAACATTAGTAAAATATCCTTGCATGCGAAATGGGGTCCACACAACTTCGGGAATATGTAACTGAGCGAGAAATTTTACAATAATAGGGTCACTCCAGGGTTGAGTACCGAGTGAATCAAAATAGTACAGGCGCTGTCTATTTTTAAAATAGACAGCGATCCAGTGAATCCCTTCATTACCGATGATGTCTGTGTTCACAATAAGACTACCGCATTCTCGCGTACTTGGCAAACTCAATGTTTCATTCTTCGCAAACACGCCGATAAATTTGGAACGTGTGACTCGCTCCATTACTTTCTGAAGTGTATTAGCATCCATTTTAAAAGTCAGTGATAACGCTCTAAATCTATCTACTTCTATTAGGGCTTGCGATTCGAGATATACTAGTACACTAATAGGAGCGTCTATAGGCTTGGCGAATTCCAGCCGCACTGAGATGTTTCCGCTCTGCTGTGGGGTTAAATGGGTATTTACGCTAGCAGATAAGTCAGGTGTAATGTCAAACGGATAAAGGTTAAATTGATCAATGAATTCTTCCTGCGTTACCCCATTACCAAGCTCATCACAATCACCTGCAATATGGGTCAGATTACTATAGGCTCTGGCACAAAGCGGTAACACAGCGTCTGATGAATAGTCCGTACCCATTGTTCCACCCAAAGCAGTGCCATTAACGTATAGAGTTATATTTTTAAGTCCGAAATTCTCGAATTTAAAGGCACTCTTTTTATATTTTCCATTCACCGAAGCGTGGTCCTGCATGCCGATTAATATCCTTTTAGGAAGATTTCCCAGGGCAATGTTTTCTATCTGCTTCGATGCCAACCCTGCAGGAACCGTATATAGTTTGATCTGCACTCTGTTAATAGGATATTTCACTGTAGCGTTTAGTAAATTTTTCTCAATTTCTAGTTGTTTTGGTGAACTTAATTTCACTCGCCGTACGCGGAGGTATGTGTCCATAATGTGAACCACAACGGGCTTTGCACCCTCTTCTTGATTCGCATCCAGATTTAAGCAGATCTCAGGACTCGTGCGGGTGAGCTTTATTTTCATATCCACCCCGTTCACAAGCAACTTCTCCTGGAAAGTGAAATCTGTGTGCAACCGTCCAAAACACTCGTATATTTTCTTTTTAGAATTTTTAAATTTGTCCTTTATACTATTTTCATCTTTAGTTTGATAATATCCCTCCGCACTTAAAAAGGTAGCCTTCGCTTCTTTGGAAAAGTTGAGGACATTTTCCAATAGGCTCGTAGATGATAGTACCCCGTGCCTGCCGATATGTTGGTCTGATTTAAATATACGTCACACTGGTTGAATATGGAGTGCAGAAAGTTTGTTTCAGGGTATACAGCATATTTGTCATCGCAGACCGTTCCATCAGAATGGGCTATACGTAGCTTAGCGTACATGTGCACACAGCTTGGATCAAAAAAGTAAGGACCTGAGCTGGGTATCACGAATTCTATAGGTGCACTCGGGGAACTAATTGTGTTTAAAGGGTTAATTGTAATAAAGTCACTGTGCTCAATAGAAACTTGGGTTGGCGGGAGCTCAAAAAGGGACAGCTCCGATTTACAGCATTGTGAACTACATGGGTGGATGAAGCGTGCCATGGCGAAATAGTGACTCCTCTCTCGACAAGTGGTAAACAAACTATGATTCATGAGATCAATGTCCTTAGCTTATATCAGTCAAAAAAGTGGTCAACCATAGGTTTCATTCGCTTACAGCACTTCTTTTTTGATAGCCTTTTACGTTTAATACCACGTGACCCCTTCTTCTTCCGGGGAGCCCTCTTCTTCTTCCCGCCACCACGCATTTTTCTCTTTGCATCTTTGATGATTTCGTCCCGTGTACGCTTTAAATGTTTTTTTAGAGCTTCTTTAGGTTTAGCCCCGGCCAATATGTCTTCTGCAGTGTTAAGGCCTGATTGTAGCGCTTTCCTTCCAAGGTATCTGGCACCCCTCTTCAGCAAAGGAACAGCCGTACGTAGTATGGATGAAAAAATGGATCCAAGTCCACTACCGCGCTGGTATCGCATCCCTCGATAGACGGTGAAAGGCTTTCTATCCATTATAACTCAGTGCGTCGAAAGTGTAGCTTCACTGTTAAGCTCCCGTTACCGAATGGGAAGTTTTCGCCCTCAATCGTTCTTATATATATTGTGATATTGGTTATTAAATTAGTTGCGACATTCACATAATGGGGTCTGTCATATGTAATACTCAAACTCCTTCCTCTATGGTTGGGGATGTGAGCAATGCGCAGCAGGCGTGCCTGGGTATCCCCAACAAACTGGTGCTCCACTATATTACTGTAAATATAGCACATGTCTGGGGACCTTTCAGCCAATTTCTCCATCTTCAATTGATACATTAATCTGGACAAGTTATACTGTGTCTCGTGAAATGTTAGAATTTTGAACTTTCTATGTTCTTTAAGACGTCTGTTAGTCTTTGATTTTAGGATTAGTGTATGTGCAGGGTTGTTTACGATTTCGTATACTAAATCATTCGTAAGGTTTGAGTTTCTTAAACTTACGTTTAAGCCTCTCACAACATCCTCGGCCGAACCGTATTGACCCGGCCCTAGTCTTACTTCTGTACTGTAATACCGTGCAATCTTAGTCCGAGCGATGCGCATAGTTTCATCCATAGCTACCCCAGCTTTTTCACACTCGTCAATGTCTCTAAGAATCGTAAAAACGGTTTCTTTATGTTCAATATTTAAAAAGACGGTGTCCAGCTGAATTTCGCATATCCCCACCTCATACGAATCACGACCCAATTCAATGTGCCCATGGAGTTCTGTTACAAAGTTGGCTAGTGTGTTGTTAGGGTGTACAGACAGGGACGAGGAGGACGGGAGTGTGACGTAGAAATGGTTAGGAGCCATGTTGCATACTATTTAAGCTTCATTATTGCATCAGCTTTTATATAGGTGTTGAAGCTTTCTGGGTACCCTAGCCATTTCACCAGGTACATTTTTCTCCTTCCTGAACCTTTGCTTCCTAAAATTTTCTCAATTTTAAACACATTTTTTTCTAAATTAAACGCAACTTTCTGCAATTCCTCGCGGTAAAAGCCTCCTGAGATTTCTTCTCCATTCAAATCTTCAATGTAATACATCATTATCTCACCTTTAGGTCTCACAGCCCTAACTTTAAAAATCTCGCGTGTCCATCCTTGCTCAAAATCCTTTGCGAATTTATTCCCCGAACGCGACAGCCTTACATAATCATTGATTTTGAAGCGCGCAGAGTGTGAGCGGTTGTAGGATGATGCCAATGATTCCAGAATGTCTAGAAATCTGTATGTGTTTTTATTTGTAAAATAACGGTGCATGCGTTCCTTTATGGTGCGCTGAACTCTCAGCTAAAGAAGCCTTATGTATAGAATTGCTTGTGTAATAGCTGATATTAAACTCTGTCAACATGTTCTGAAAAGCACGGCCTATAAATTCCTTCCCCATATCCGTACAAAAATAGCCAGGAACCCTGTTTTCTTTTAACATTAGCGTTTTGGTGGCTTTAGCAACTGTTTCAGGTGATTTATTTTTCAGAGGAACTAGCCACAGATATCTAGAGAATACGTCTATTATGAATAGAATGTAGCGGTAACCATCGTTATACACAGAATATCTTTGCATGTCTGTTAAATCTGCTTGCCAAGTAGAATCAATCGAGGAAGCCGTTGTCTTGGCTGTTTTAAACCTTTTTCTCACAGGCTTATGAAGCGTATAAGCGTCCTGCTCCCTCAAAAATCTTTCAACATCTTTTTTTCCTACTCCGTAAACACTTCTGTACAGTCTATCTACGCCGCCGTAAGAGGATGGGGTAGAAATGTCATAATAGCGTTTAGTTAATACGTTAGCCATTTGCGTATTTTAGAGGCACGTGGGTAGGGTTGGTTTAACCTCTTCTTGCTCCTCTTCAAAGGTGTTACCGACGGGGTTGACGGCGCCTTCAATTGTGTCACAGGCGTTGCATGTTCCAAGTCTTTTAACCTGTTCAGATTTCCTATCAACGTTTTAGGGACATTTATTTGTTGTAGTCTTGCTTTAATATGCTTCCATCCTGATGGTGATGGCCTATCCCACTTTCTCACCAGATCATGGACAATGTCTACGATATTCGATCCCTGTACCTTTGATCCTTCCACAATAATCTCCCCTGTATCGGTCCATTGTACGGCGGGATCCTCATTCAATAGATTATAAAGACTTAAGCCTTTACTCCTCAATGTAAGTGGGAGGGTATTTTTTAATACATGTTCGATATGTTGTGAGGCTAATCTTTTTGGTTGGTCAGCTGTGTCGTCGGGCACAGATCCTATGTCACCATCGTCCCCCGTGCTGTGCCTAATAACCACAGGAATCTCTGTAGGGCTCTTATAATTTTCGTACTCGTGAAGAAATTTCTGCAGAGCTTCTTGTATAAGATTCTTTTCTCATCAGGTGTTTTTCACTGTTTAATAGGGCTAACAATTCGCTTTCCATTCTTTTAAGTCTGCTTTTACGGGGATCTAGATACGTGTCTGGATTCCTTTGCAGTGAAGCGTACACCTCGTGTGGAATCACTACCACTTTCTTCATTATATTAATCTAGTCAGTAAAGGACCCAAAACTGAAAATAAGATGGGGAGAAATGACCCTCCTGTTTGTACAATAATTCGTTTTTTCTTCGCTACAGTTTGGCTTTTACGAGCTAGTGCACGTATTATGTTCTTGTAGCGGCGTAGGCGAGCCTTCTGATGGGTTTTCATTGATACATTGCAATTCATAACGTTAAGACAGATTTCACAGATGCATTTTAAAAGTCGGCGTCGATATTTTTAATAAACATCTGCTGCATTGCCCGGGGCAGTCGATGGTAGATTTTTATTAATTCACGGTATTTCTTTAGTCTCTTTGTCATTCTGGAATATACACCGTTTCAGGCTCGTTTGGAAATATATTCGTTCGCAGAAGCACTCTAAACGTGTTTCGCGGATGAAGGTCGCAAAGCAAATATCCGTAACGCGTGATGTGCTTCTTTATAAACTTCCAAAAACTCCTTACGCTGATTCGGGAACATTTGATTGGCTAATACCCCAATTTGTGATACATCTCTACGTTGCGCGAATAAGACTAGATATTGCGTATTTAATGACACATCGCGCATGTATCTATTTTTGAAAAATAGATTCTGATTGATGAAGAACACGCTTATGTTAAGATGGTGGGAGAATACTGTAAATGTCTCGGCAAACGTTTTATCCATCTCCAACATGAGATCGTCGATTACAATGATTGTATGTTCATTTCCCTTTAACGAATTAACGTCATATACGCCTTTGTGGAACAAAATATCATCTTGGTACTCGTTGAACACTGATTGATACGTCGAATAGCACCATATAACTTTATGCACAAATTTCGAGAACATCTCTCCCTTTTCTTTAATGATTTTAAGCATAAATTCAGTTTTACCACATCCTGTAGGTCCAGATATAATACATGTGGATGGACTCGTGAATCTGAATTTTTTTACAGAGTCCATTTCTAACACGTCACACTCCTAAGTGGGTCATTTACAAAATATTACAAATTTTGAGTGCTGTTCCTTATATTTCTTCTCCCACAGAACCGTGAATGACGATGAGGTTGAGCAGCCCATCATTACGGATGACCTCGACGACAGTGTAGTTGTGATCTCCTCCCCTGAACCCTCACCAGCGATACCGGTAACACGTCCAAAGCGGAGGTATGAGATACCCACGTCAGGTATAAAGCGACCGAAATACGCGCCTGTTGCACCAGTAATAGATCCCCAACCCTCAAACCCCTTACGCAACAACCCCCCCCAGCAGCACCTAATATATCCCCTTATTCATCCGCCGCCCCCCGTTCTGTTAAGTCTACAATAATAGAGCCCCAACCATCAACCTCCTACGCAACAGCCCCCCCATCAGCAGCACCTTCCGCTAATATACCCCCTAATTCATCCGCCGCCCCCCGTTCTGTTGAGGAAGATATAACGCTCGAATTGGTGCGCTCCGCAGCCCCACCCCAGCCTTGACTAGAAATCGATATAGAGTCAGGGTCGACCCTAGAGTCATGTATAGCAATGGTATTGAGCGCGGACTACGCCGGGTTGTAGAGCGTATTATAGAGTTTGCTCTTCAGAATCGCGACGAGCGTGAAGTCAGGACGAGTCTGTCCTTTGGATTCGGGTCAGATGACGGTGATGTAGACGATTATTGGGTGATAGTGCCATTTAGACGTTTGGCGGCTGAAGATGTAGAATATATATTAGGACGTATAATGCAAGCCGCCCAAAGTAGTATAGCCTTCAATATGGACAACTTCACGGTAAATATTGACCATGTATACCGTGTTGCGGGTCATAGTGCCATACCGTATACTCTTAACCTCAATTCTCAAGCTATTTATAGACCGCATATAAACGTCGATCGTGGTTGTGGCTTTATAGCAGTACTCTTAGCACGTATGTTTACTGTACAAAATACACGAACTCAAAAAATTTGGTTGCCTACAGTCGTGGAGCGTGCCCGTAAACTAGCTGTAGACTGTGAACTTGAATTTGACTGTAATATGGGTCCTGAAGAGCTGAGAAGGGTAGAACAGGAAATGAATGTCCGCATAGTTGTGTTTGGGTTGGATGATCGTCGTAGGACTGTGTATGTTTTTAAAAGCTGTGTGAGAGATCGTACAAGGCCCCTACTTATTTTAGGATTGTCAGGGACAACGTATCTCCCCATCCGTAATATAAGGTGGCTTTACGCGAGTTATGACAAAAGTCGAAAATATGGGAGACATCATGATTTGTGTAAGGGGTGCCTCGAGGTTGCGGATGATATAGTGAGACATTGTAAAGAATGTCACATGGTATGTGAGCAGTGTAAAAGCACCAAATGTGAAAGCCGTGTAGTTGAAGCTGAGAAGAGAGACTGTGATGTGTGTAGACGCACATTTTTCAATAATATCTGTTTTGATTTCCATAAATCAATTGGCACGTGCAGGAAAATGAGAATCTGTGAATGTGGTATGTTTCACACAATGGATAATTGGGGAAAATTTAAGCACAAGTGTGACGTAATTCACTGTCCTACATGCCAGGAGGAATATAAGGCGGATGGAGTAAAGCATGTATGTTATATGAAAGATGCTAAGCCTAAAAATAACCCTTGTATAACTGTATACTACGATATAGAAACATATACGAACGCTGAAACCAAAGAGGTAATTCCACATTTACTTGTGAGCCAGACTATCTGTGATGAGTGTATGGATATCGAATGTGACGAGTGCCCCAAATGTGGTAAACGGACAAACGTTTTTAAAACGAATGTCAGCGATAGTCCTGTGAAACTATTTGTGTCCTATATTGTCAAGTTAGCCGACAAGTTCAAAAAAATGACTGTGTATATTCTCGCCCATAACGGGCAAAGTTTGACACGCAGTTCCTTTATAAGGAGTTGCTTGAACACGAATCCTCTGAGATATTTACAGGTGATCCATTGAAAAGAGGCAACAAATTAATACAGATGCAGATAAGAGGCAATGTACAATTTAAAGATACTTTATTATTCACACCTTGTAAATTAGCAAAGCTACCAAAGGTGATGGGAGTAGCAGCTGAAGTTTCCAAAGGATACTTCCCTTACACTTTCCTCACCAGCGAGACTTTAAACTACGTAGGCCCACCATCCCCCAAACATTATTTTGACTGTATGGATGAACGTGAAGACTTTGATCGATACTACGACAGTTTTAATGAAAGTAACCCTTATAATATAGCTGATGAATGTGAGCGTTATTGCGTGAATGATGTGCGCTTGCTTAGAGTATGTTTCCAGGCCTTTAGAAGGATGTACATAGCCCGTTTCAAATGCGATCCACTGCAAGTCGCAACCACCATCGCATCATTATGTTTTACGGTGTTCAAGAATAACTTCATGCCTAAAGACACCTTAGCCATTATTCATCGAAACAATCCCCGCAGTTACGGGCACAAGGCTATTTACTGGCTCATACACCTACAGCAACAGACAGGTGTATACATAAAGTACGCCCGCAACACGGGTGAAGTACCCATTAAGATTAATGGACGTGTTTTTTGGGTTGATGGGTTAAGTGAAAACCGTGTCACTGGTGTGAAGACTGTGTACTCCTTTAACGGTTGCTGGTGGCATGGATGCCCCCGTCCTGAGTGCGGAATCACCGGAGATATCCACGGTAGCGTGACAGGACAGTTCATACCAGGACAACACATACCCGGACAACTTATACCGGAGAACTCAGACCCGGACAACTCATACCTAGGACAACTCATACCTAGGACATCTCATACTCTCTTCATCAATTACCACCCCAATGTTGATCTTTTCATTTATATCCATCCCGAAAGTTTAAACTCTGCAAATTAACCAAAATAAGATAAGAAAACAATAACAACAAATTTATTATTTATTGCAAACATATAATAAATAGAGAACCATTATTTACATAGGATAAAATTTGAATGCCCGGTTAGGTCAACTGTACGCCGTTGACGATTGGTTAGGTTTAGTCGTGATATTTTCGTTAGTTTTAACGAAAATATCACGACTAAACCTAACCAATCTTCAAGGGCGTACAGTTGACCTAACTGGGCATTCAATGAACCCAACCGGGTATTCAGTTGACCTAACCGGGCATTCAATGAACCTAACTGGGCATATATATATATATATATATATATATAATATATATATATAACTTGCATGAATTTTAAATGTTTAAATTTAATTTTTAATTTTACAAAATAAATGTTTTCATTAATTTTAAAAATAAATGTTTTCATTTCAAAATGTTTTCATTAATAACTTGCAAGAATTCTAAATGTTTACATTTAATTTTTAATTTTACAAAATAAATGTTTTCATTAATTTTTCTTTTTTTTTTCTGGTCCTAGGTATGAGTTGTCCTAGGTATGAGTTGTCCTAGGTATGAGTTGTCCGGGTATGAGTTGTCCGGGTATGAGTTGTCCTGGTATGAGCTGTCCTGGTATGAACTGTTCTAGAACCCCACGGTAGGTCTCCTGCCGACTGTCTTGCATCGACCCGCACCCGCGATCAACTTATAGGATCACAGTTCACTCACAAATGTCTTGTGGGAGCATGAATATGATGCACGGATGGAGACAGACGAGGTGTACCGTGAGGAAATAAAAACGATCAAGCGTTCAATGGTGCTGGATCCTCTCAAATGTGGTGATAGCTTGTTTGGAGGACGTACAAATCCTTTCAGACTATACTTCCCACCTACGGAGGGCGTGAAGCTCCATTACTACGATTTCTGTTCTTTATACCCATACGTGATGAAGAGCAATCCGTACCCCGTGGGCGCTCCTGAGAAACTGGTGGGACCTAGCCTACCCTCCATCAATGAATTTTCAAAAAATTTGAATGATCGTTACTTTGGGCTCTCTTTCGTAGACGTACTCCCCCCACGCAATTTATGGATGCCGATCTTACCTGTCGTTATCGACGACAAGCTCATGTTTCCCCTGTGCGTGAAGTGCGCGGAAGAGGATAACGGCGAATGTAACCATATACCCCACCAGCGTAAGATCAGAGGCGTATATACAAGTCCTGAGTTGGCCCTAGCCGTGCGCCATGGTTATAGAATACTGAAGATACATGAGGTGTGGAGGTTTCAGAAGCTACCCAACCTTTTCACACCATATATAAACACCTTTTTGAAGGATAAGGTTGAGGCATCAGGGTATCCGCGAGGAGTTGATACCGAAGATGAAAAGTCTGCCTATATTCAACGTTACCGCGACCGCGAAGGTATACAACTTGATCGTGTCCAAATTGTAAAGAATCCTGGCAAGCGCTTTAGTGCAAAGTTGTGTCTAAACAGTCTATGGGGAAAATTTGCGCAGAATACCGGCAGAGGGAGCATTCATTTGGCACAAAGTTATAGCGATGTCTGGGATTATGCCAATGCCCCCGATAAAGAGGTCATGGAGATCGTAAATGTAGGTAATACTTACGTAATAAAGTACAACAACACTGAATTTGCCACAGATACCTCAAGGGTTACAAACATACCTG
Organism: Bathynomus jamesi; assembly: GCA_023014485.1. NCBI lineage: Eukaryota > Metazoa > Arthropoda > Malacostraca > Isopoda > Cirolanidae > Bathynomus > Bathynomus jamesi. Next base: position 170,207 of record JAJOZX010007332.1, on the reverse strand, counting down.
TGGCCAGCTTCACAACAGCCTACGCCCGTATAAAACTTTGGGGTCTATTGCATTCTCTTGGGCGGAGAGTATTGTATGCCGATACAGATAGCGTGATATTCACAGAGAGGGAGGGTGAATACATGCCCACTATTGGGGAGTTCCTCGGCGAGCTCACTGATGAGATCAAGGATGAGTATGGGGACAACGCATACGCCGACTCTTTTGCCTCAACAGGACCTAAGACTTATGGGTACGGGTCAGGGTGGGGGAGGAAATGAAATATATCGTGAAGGCAAAGGGTATTACGCTCAACCATGCGAATCGGGAGGTTGTTAACTTTGAGTCGTTGAAGGATCTAGTATGTTTGGACGATGATGAACAACCTCCCCAACTAATTGTAGGCACCCACAATTTTCGGGCGCAGAAGCTGGGGGGCGTGAAGGAACTTAGGGGTACGATGGTGTGCCGTAACACCTATAGGAAACGTTACCAGTTACCTGGTACCTATGATACCGTACCCTTTGGATACCAATGATGCTTCTAACTCACACGTCTTGTATATAATCGTATCTATTTGTAAATATATATATATATATATATAATATATATATATATAACTTGACTATCTCGTTTATTAAATCGTATTTGTAAATATATATAACTTGAATATCTCGTTTGTTAATAAATCATGTTTCAAATAGCGTTTCACTTTCTCCTTTGTGTGTGTGTGTGTGTGTGTGTGTGTGTGTGTGTGTGTGTGTAGGTGAAAGTTCTAAGCTCCGCCCACTGTAAGACCGTGAGTCATGCTACTATCTGGGAGTCTCTGCGTGGTCAGTCGACCGCAGTAAGCCCGAGAGATCAGACGTGTATTCAGATCAGACGTGTATTCAAATGGCTACCTTTAATATTGCTTGTACAACGTTTACGAAATGGTATTCAGTAAAGTGCCAGGATGTGGTGGATACCGAAAAACTTCCTATTCCTCCCTCCTATGCCTCTTTTAAAAACACATTGGATTGTGCGAAGTTCCAAGATGTACAAATACTCTACGGATGTTCTGGTGAGACCGTTGAAGGCTTTCGTTGCACAGACGATGTGCTGAAGTATACTGCAGAGCTAAACTTTATAAAGTCTCACATACACCGTGAAGTAAAAGAAACAACGCGTGCAGAAGAGAAGCAGCAGGTATGGATAATGAGTCTTGCTGATGGGTGGTGTGACAAGCGGTATTACGTCATGCTACACCATGTCGATTACTCATACCCTACGACTGAAAATGTGAATCTCGTGATCATGGACAATCTTAAGTATTTTTATCACTATATTAACGTATATCATGATGAGGTTCGTAGTGAGGTTGTGGCTAGTGCCCTGCGTGAATTTTTAACAGAGTTTAGAGACGAGTATCGTTTGATGGGCAGAAAGGAAAAATATGAACATATGTTCCTCTCAAATAGTGCGCCGGAGTGTGGAGATGTTTAGTAAAACATAAAATGTTCCTAGTTCTTATCCAAACTGTCTGGTGCGTAGGCTGGTAGTGATATTCTTGTACCGAAATATGTACAACAATTCGACTCGCGGTCATACGAACAAGCCCATTCACGTATCATCGAGTCAGCCGCCCGTCGAACCATTCCTGCCTACCTGCGTGCCTCACACGGCTCATAGTTATCTCAGAGCTTGAGCCGAGTGGACGTGCGCTCCTCGAATACGATGGAACTTCCTTTGAGCAGCATTCTCAACGCCTCGTACGATGTGTCCGTGACGAAATCGTTGCGCGTGTTCAGGCGTAATTCCGGTACCATTAGCTATGTACTGGAAACGGAATGTAGACCGACAAACAAACGGGTTTATTTAAGTATCGAGGAGATGAATAGAATCTTTGTGATAGTTGAGAAGTGGAGTGAAGATCGTTATAAAATACCTGCTAACGTAGGTACAAGAAGAGAGCAGATTAGTGACGCACCCTCATACGCCGTTGTATGTACGTTGTGTATAAATAACGATCGGCCGTGCATTGATATACGGCTGATGTGGAAGAATGCTTCTGATAATAACGCTCTTGTTCCTACGCGAAACCGTTTCATCCTCGACAGAATGTTTGAAATCGTCGGATTCCGTAAGCTGAAACCTATATTAGACGCGCGTGTTACGGACATGCTTTATTTTGATACAGTACTTGAATACGCCTACACCGCTCTGCTCGATGGGTTTACCGAGTGTAGGGCTGGTGAGAATGGTCTAGAGCTGGACGTTTATTTAAAAAGTTTAGACTCTTTGAAATACCATGAACTTTGGTACAAAGCAATTGATCGGTACAAGGCTGAGCTCACCTACACCGTTCACCCTGAAGAACTATTTCTTTATATAACGCGCAGTTGTCGTAACGATTTAGAAGATTATTTCAATTGCCGCTATGTTGAGTGAGTTCACGATTGAAAAGCTCGAGTCGGTAGAAATAAACCCTCGATTGGAAAAGCGTGTTTATAAACTTGTGTTTAATAATGTAGCTAACGATGAACTCTTTGTGCGTGCTTTTGATTGTATTCTAGACGTATTTAAAGATGACTTACCAACCGGTTGTAAAGTGGGAACAAAAATAGTACTGAACGATATGAAAGCCCTTCATATCGAGTACAGGTTTCCCTATACTTTAAGCGGTGAAATATTATTAAGCCGCATATACTGCGTAATGCAGAGCAATAATGATGTAATTGTAAACTCGATTAAGACCGAGTTTAGTATTTTGAAAAAAAAGTGAATTGTATATATATATATTTTGCTTGACATTTCTCCTGTACTGATTATACGCATATTTCTATTGATTTGTGTATATATATATTTTGCGTGATATTTCTCCTGTACTGTTATGTACATATTTCTATTGAAGTGTATATTTATTTGAAATGTATATTTTATTTTATATATATCCATAATTGTGTGTATATATTTCCTGTACTGTTATATGCATATTCCTCAATTGAAATGTATATTTATTTTCTATATATTTATAATAAACAGAATGATGCAATGTTGTTTTACTTAATTGTTATGCCTTCTAAACCTACTACCGGTATTCTTTTAAGAAATATAATAATGTATACAGTGGTATTGCGGTATCTGGCAACATTTAAGCCTTCTAAGCCAACTGGCTGATTAGGAGTCTATAATAATGTATACAATGGTATCTGGCAACTCAGTCTTCGATTAGAGAATACATGGCGCTATCTGGCAACTCAAGCCATTTACAGCCAACTGGCTGATTAGGCGTATATAATAATGTATACAATGGTATCTGGCAACTCAGTCTTCGATTAGAATTAAATGAATACATGGCGCTATCTGGCAACTCAAGCCATTTACGCCAACTGGCTGATTAGGAGCCTATAAAACAACGCCTACTCGGCTGAAGTCTTAATGTGCACTTGGCTCCTGCCAGGTGAACACCTCTCCTCCTCCTTTCTCTCCTCCTTTCTCTCCTCCTTCTTTCTCTTGGGGGATAACGCCGCCTCCAAGTTTTCCTTGTTGCACCTGCAGCATCCCCCCTTTGGGGGAATTTTTTTTATTTATTTTTTTTTTAATTTTTTTTTTTGCACACCCCTTTGCAACAACCCCACCCCCTTTGCAACAACCCCCACCCCCTTTTGCAGCATTACGTCATCACTTGCAACATTCTTGCACTCTCCCCTTTTGCGGCTATACTACTTACGTTCATACTGAAGATTTTTCCAAACTAAAACTGCATAATAATTTTATTAATAAACATGATTTTTGACCTTTTTAAACACATTTAAATGGAAAACAATGATATTTTAATATATTTTTATAAATTATATTGTACTGGAGGAAATAAAATGCATAAATAGTTGTATTCATCTCCCAAAACTGCTGATTGGTGCTTGGTGGTAGTGTTGTGAGTCATGGAAAGGAAGTCTTGACGAAGGGGCAGCACCTTCCTCTTCCACATCATCATCAGATGCTTCATCTTGAAGCTGAAGGAGAATGGAGGGTCGTCAGCTTCACTGTCTGACCCATCATCTTGGCGCGCGAGGTTGTCGTGGGTGGAGGTGATGATGTTTCTGGTTGGAAATTATTATTCCATATGTAGTGCAGTTTTCCTTCAAAAAATGAAGTTTTCTATATTTCCATTGTGATACCATTTTCTCTTGGATTTGACCATGTACTTTTGTGATCTAGACATAAAAAACCACTAATCTTGCATAAATTTTATTCCTTTACCAAAAAAATTTTAGTAACTGCGGAATTTTTGTCCGTATACTGGACCTCGGTGTAATTATTCGTTTTTACACCCAGTCTGTTTTTATGATGATAACAAACTTTTCTGGTCAATTTTGAGGTCCTTTGCACGAATCTGCCATCCTTTTCCTGTGCAAATGCATAGTTTTCGAGATATCGTCATCTCGAAAACTACGCATTTGCACAGAAAACGGATGGCAGTTTCGTACAAAACACCTCAAAATTAACCAGAAAAGTTTGCACTCGTCATTAGGATCGATCAGTTTGTGATGCGTGCTCTTTACGGGGGCTCCGCCCCCGTACCCCCGACACCTAAATTATACACAATACCTTACCTTATTGCGGAGGGTAGAGTTCTGCAATTGCAGTCAGGAAGTGATGCAATTTTGTGGACTCGTCGGTATGTTCTGCTAGGAACAAGTACCGCGGAAAATATTTCCGGTAATGGGGGCGTTTGTTCCCAGCACGTAAAACCCACGATTTCACGTCCTTCCACAGGCGTTCAATGTTTGGTGTGTGGATACTATTGTCGTGGGGATCCACAAAATTTTCACTGTGGTTATCTCGCTTATGCGTGTAACCAAGCTCACCAATACGATCATAGGCACGCCAACAGTCGCTAATAATGATTGAACCCGGCTTAATATTTTTCTGGATCAATGGCAAAAGAGTCTGTGCTGTTCTGTCTTCCACAGGGATAACAAATTTAGCCTTAGACTCACGCTTAATGCCACCGAATACCCATAATCCCTGAATTTTCCGCCGACGATCATATTTGGCACGGCCAAAATGCCATTCATCAATTTCCACAATCACGCCGGGCCCACCAATTGTTTGTTTATTAATTATCCATCCATTTTTCACAAACTTCACCACAGTACGACTTCCAATTAACAACGCTCTCACTGCCTAATTTTAGAAATGTTTGTGCATAACTTTGTGAAAAAAATTTATGCAAATAAACATTTATGAAACGGAGGTTTTTATTCGCCAAAAAGTTACAATGCTCTAGCCACGTGCCCTTAAAAATTGAAACACTAAAACGACACTCACGTTTATTTTTAGGATTTTTTTTACGGCACCTAAAGACCTTCTGGTCTTTTTTTAAAATACAAGCACTATTGCATTTAGGGCAGGTCACGGATGTCTTAATTATTCTGTAATTGAAAAAAAGGTCTAAAGTCTTGTCTTCATCGAGGGCAATATGGCGGATCACGTCTTCAAAATCAAATATGCATAACTGACACGTCATACTTCTAGTCACAAAAAAAACGAACTGAACAGACCAAACAATTGCTAAAAGTGATTTAATTGTAAAACAGGACAAATTGAATTACGCAGAAGTAGCCAGAATCACCAAAAATAGGAAAAATTCACCAAATAGTCGATATATATATATATATATATATATATATATATATATATATATATATATATATATATTGAAAAAACACGAAAAATAGGAAATATATTTTAATAAAAAAAAACATTTTATACAAATCTGCACAACATAAGAAAAATATTTTCTTAGTCAGTTTTGAATGGCAATTCAAAATATTGTACTGTTTTAACCGCGCGTGAGCGGGTTCAAATACGAATATTAACCGACCTCGGTACTAAAATAAAATTTCCGTAAGTGTGAAATTCCGTATAAAGGGGTTCCGTAAAACGAGAACTAATATATATATAATATATATATATACACACCTTACGAAGGTTTCGCGCGATAATTTCTCATTTCGCGAAGGTCAAGCTTGTCGCCCCTCCTCTCGAGTTGGCCTGGTGAAGTAGTGAGTTGGATTCTTCTGCTCTCCACCTTAGATAGCCAGGTACGCCCAGCTCATCGGGAATTGTTCTGAGCCAGGCGTCTAGTCTTCTTTTGAAGATGTCTACTGCAACTCCCTTCGTGTTTCTTACGTCTTTGGGCAACTGATTAAATAGTTTTGGTTCTCTCACTACAAAACTATTGTCTTTCAAGGTTAAGGATGTTCCCTGTCTCGCCTTCAATTTGGGAATACGACATAGTCTACCGTTTCTACCTTCCACCGTTGTTTGGGGAGTTATAGGGTTCAGAGTAAGATTAGGGACTAGTTTCTCCATTGTTTTACAAGTGTAAATAATGGTGTATCTCTCTCTTCTCCTTTCCAGTGAATATAGGTCTAGTTCGTGAAACCTTTCCCAGTAATTTAGTTCTTTGCACCCGTTGATCTTAGCTGTGAAGCTTCTCTGGATCCCTTCCAGCTGTCTAATGTCTTCTTTTTTATATGGGGATATTAGGACCGAGCAGTATTCCAATTTGGGTATGATCAGGGTTTTCAGTAGAGGAATCATTATATTCCTATCCCTTCGTTTAAAGGTTCTCAATATCTGTCCCGTTATTCTCTTTGCTCTGTTTACTGCTATCTTATTTTGTGTTTCAAATTTCGCATCATCTGTCATTACAATCCCTAAATCTTTTGCTCTGGAATTTCTCTGAATTTCCTATCCATTTGGGGTATAATATTCCATGGATTTTAGGTCTTCTCGTTTTCTGTACCGTAATAGCTGAAATTTCTCGGTGTTAGACTTCATATTGTTGTCTTCCATCCACTTTTAGATTCTGTCCATGTCGGTTTGTAGAGATCTTATATCTTCTGGGTTTCTTTTTTTCTACTGATCTTTGTGTCATCCGCAAAGGATGTTACTGTGCTGTCTCTGGTAACGTCCTCATCTATGTCAGTTAGCATGATTATGAAGAGTATTGGAGCTAATATTGTTCCTTGTGGTACCGAGCTGAGGACCTCTGATTCTGATGAAGATACTCCTTGTACTGTAACGACTTGCCGCCGCTCACTAAGGAAATTATATAACCATTTCCCGACTTTTCCTGTTATTCCCACATATTTCAGTTTATGTATTATGATCCGTGGTCACACCTGTCGAACGCTTTAGCAAAGTCTGTGTATAGTACATCATAGTTTTCATTTCTTTCAAGTGCATCAATAATGTTGTTGTAGTGTTCCATTAGTTGTGATAGGCATGATCGGCCTGACCGAAACCCGTGTTGGTTATCATTGAATTTTTTCTGAGTTTCCAAAAAGTAAGATTTTCTGTCAAACTATTCTTTCAAATATTTTAGTGAGATGAGATGTAAGCGACTGGCCTATAGTGTTTGGCCTCGGATCGATCTCCTCCTTTATATATTGGGACTATGTTTGCGCTCTTCGGGATGCCCGGTATTTCTCCCGTGTCTAGTGATCGTCTCCATATCCAGTATAGGGGCTCAGCGATTGCATTCTTGCAGTTTTTGATAAGTGTGGCATTCCATTTATCCGGTCCTGCCGCTGAATGTGTTTTTAGTTTCCCTATGGCTTGTGTAATATCATCCGTCGTAAAGTCGAATCCGTTATACTTTCGACTTGTGGTTCTTCTTCAAAGAACGCGTTTCTATCGCATATCAATTTGTCAGTTTTTGCGATACTGAAAGATTATTCGTACTGAGCTCTTAATATTTCAGATCCTTCTGTTAGTTCATCAGATAAAGCACTGGTCTCATTTTTTAAAGGTCCGATAGTCGCATGGTTTTACGACTTTCTTTTTGAAAATTTTCGAAGTACTTTGAGTTAGCCTTTATCGTTTCTATATATATACAGCGTGTCCCAAACAAATGTATACCCACTTTGTTCGATAATACCAGCTATGAGGATAATAAATATATTACTTTTTATGTTTTTTAATAAAGAATTTTCTCCTGAATCTAAATATGTAATTATTTTTATTAAAAATTGAAAAACAAAAAAGTTACAGATGTTTAAATTATAATTATTATTTTCGAGACTTCATGTGCGATATTTTCTAATATTTTTGCACGTATACGAGATAAGTTTGAAACCGACGGCACTGTGCAAAACTTACAAAAACAATGTTCTGGAAGACGTCGAACATCTTAGATAAAGTGTCATTTAACCATGGAATTTTTAAATATTTTGAATTAACTAATAATTACAACATTTATGCTTCAATATCAACACTAAACATAAGTATCTCAAAACAGTCGGTTAAAATATTAGAAAATATCGCACATGAAGTCTCGAAAATAATAATTATAATTTAAACATCTGTAACTTTTTTCTTCTTCAATTTTTAATAAAAATAATTACATATTTAGATTCAGGAGAAAATTCTTTATTAAAAAACATATAAAACGTAATATATTTATTAACCTCATAGCTGGTATTATCGAACAAAGTGGGTATACATTTCTTTGGGACACGCTGTATATATATATATATATATTATTATATATATATATTATTAACTGAAATGATAAATTTCTTGTTCAATTGAGGCTTTCAACTCTCCTATTGTGTGTGGATTCTGCTTAAACTATCTTTTAAATAACCCCACAGATAAAAGTCACAGGGGTTTGGATCTGGTGATGTTGGTAGCCATGATTAATACGTAGGAAATCTGTTGGACAAGACCCTTCCATCGAAAGTATCGTGAGCTGAAACGATATCACAGAACATATTTTGTTCTCATGGACTAATTTTCCACGTGTAGAGAAAGCACAGCAAAAATTTCATGCTTTTATTTCAGTTAATAAAAAAAATACAAACCTTTTAAAAAGTCAGATGTTCGAAAAATCACCGATATATATAATAATGAATTTAGATGAAAACATCTTTTGTAACATGATAATAAAAACCCACTCTAATAGACAGAGTTTATTTCCACAACAGTTTCGATGCCCACTGGCATCCTCTTCGGGTGGATTCGTTTTTCTGTATCCACCCGAAGAGGATGTCAGTCGGCATCGAAACTGTTGTGGAAATAAACTCTGTCTATTAGAGTGGGTTTTTATTATCATATTGTGACTTTCACGTAGAAAAAATGAAGTTTTTTGGCATTTATCTGTTGTAACATTTATTTTTAGAAAATCAAAATACCACATCACCATCATTGTCATGATTTATATAAAAAAATCTTATATTGACATTCCAGATTTTAATTTGATTGGCAAACCCATAGGCTTCCCATGGAAAGATCCTGAATCCGCCACTATACATATACAGTATATATTTCTGTTTGGACGTCAATTAGACGTAGTTATATTTCTTCAAGTGAGCAGTTCCCAATATGATGTGTGTGTATATATATATGTTAACCCCTCCGTCTATGGCCCTGGGGTGGTTTGGATCGACGGGGGTTCTGGTTAGGAGGCAGCAACGGATCTGTTACTTGCAGTAGTTTCTTCTATACTACTCTCCGAGTTCTTCTTTAGTGGCTCGGAGGATTCTGAGAGGCTATTAAATTCTTTGAAGTTTCTCCCCGATTCTTCTTGTAACTTATCGGGAGATTCTAATGACTAAGTTTTCTGAAGAGAGTACGGCTCGAAGGAGAAGATAAAGACTTTTTCTTACTGTGTTTTACTCCTAAACTGTTACAGGTAATGCTCAGCCTCGTAGTTGGAATCAGAACAAACATGGAAGAAATTGGTGGGCTTTATATACCCCAATTCTACTAACATCATCATTATTAAATGTTGAAGAGGCTGCATTATTTTTGCACAATATTTGAAAATAAAGTAAATCTTTTAGCTGTGTTAAGGTTTAAACGAATAAACAAGATATTTGAAGATGAAGCCATATTTTTATCTTAAATTGCGTATTTTCAGATCTGATGTTATCATGATCTGCCAAGTTAACTAAAAGTGGAAATTGAACTATGCATCTTTACACTAAAATATGCACATGAGTAAAAATTAAAGGTTTAAGATTTACAATTAAATGCTTAGGTAAGAGATGACTTCATCTTTTATAACGAAGAAAGAATGTATACAAAACATGACATGGCAAAAGTTACTCAGGATTCATTATTAAGCTAAATCTAAAAAGATGATTATGAGATTTTAAAAAACAACAGGTCATCAATTATTTGGCAAAGTAGAAAGCACATCAAAATTTATGCCAACGGAAAAATAATAATAAAAAAAATAACAACAGTATCGCCGATTCTACATTCCTTATGGCGACATAATGTCGGGTCGGACATTGAGTACATTGTAATTTTGGTGTACTGTAACTATGATTATAATTATCAATTCATTTATTATCGTTAACTACAATTTCATTAAAGTACATTGACTACGTTATTTAGTACATTACATCATTAAGTACAGTTTCATTAAAGTACATTACATTATATTAAATTAAAAGTATTACAGTTAATTATAATTAAACAGTTACTATAACTTTGTTTTGTTACAGTGTTTCATATTAATAGACAATTAAGATTTTAGAAATATAATACAAAGTACATGGGCACATACGGTATGGATGAATATGGTTGAATAATAATATTTATACTACATAACATATAAATAATGACTTCTATAGAGTGTACAGTTTTTAATATGATGTTAAAGAATTTTCATACATTGAATACTAGAGATATGATGAAGGGAAATTAATGACGGGAAAATGTGACGTCATAGTTATTGAATTTGTACGTATAGTACAAATCATTATTAGGAAGGCTTACAAGAACGAATTAGAGACAAAGAGTGGGTATTAATGACTAAGAAGTACAACTACGGGTTCCAATCCTGTTACATGCAATGTGTATGCATAATCTAGGGTCGAGGGTGAGATGCAAGACAATCATAATTAATTATAATAACTTCTATAACAAAAATGAAAAATGGAAAATGGATACGACTAAACCATAGAAATGGGAGATCGTAAGGTTATGACACAAACAAAAATAGGAAGCTACAAATACAATTTTTATCCAAAACTCGCTTAGGCGATTTTGGTTTCTTATGTAAAAATGAATATGGATTAGTCATGGTTCATTTTTACAGTGTTTCTCCCTCTAAAATGGTATTTATACAATAATCTAATAGGGTACCATTAATACAATATAAATGAGAAAATAACATCCTAACTACTTCAAGTTAGATGACGAATTTTCCTTTACATTACAAATTTTTATACAGAACAAGTGAGTTATTAATAATATAAAAAATTCAAAGATTAATACTTTAATTTAGACAAACAGATTAAAGGATTAATACGTTAATTTAGACAAACAATTAAGTTAGACAAACAGAATAAAGGATTAATACGTTAATTTAGACAAACAATTAAGTTAGACAAACAATGATATGGAAAAAAAATTTACAAAATTTTTATTTTTCTGTAGGAAAAATTACATTCATAATGAATAGGTAAAAGGGAAAATATAAATTTTAAAGTTCATGGATTTTTCAAGGTTACCATGATAGTACAATTGATAAACTAATTTTATTGACTATTGTAGGTAAAAATAGAATTACGTAATGGATGATGTATAGACCTGTGGTCTAGTGTGTATTTGTGTGTACTAGGTACAAAGTGTGTATCTTATAAGTTGAGGGACAGATTAGCTGAGAAGATTGTTAAATTAACTGAATAAATGCATGAGCAAGATATATTAGAAAGCAAAAATGATTAAGATTAAAATGATGATGTTTGCATACAAGTTTTAATGCAAAAGTGACTGAAGGGACGGAACGTAAATTGAATTCGACTACGACAATTACTCAGTATTAATCGAATAAAAAATATTAAAAAATATAACCATTGAAAATAGGAACCAATTATAAACTATAATGAATTAAACATATACTGTAATATAAAAAAACACTTAACCTAAATTGAGGTTATGTTCCATCGTACCAAAGAGGAATTAACCATGGTTGAACCATTTCTCTGGTTGACATAGTTCAACTGGGGTTAGGGGTGTTAAAATAAAAATAAAATAAAAAGACAAAGTTTGGAGTACTACATTCGGGGGAATTGAGTGACTAAGCGGGGGGTATAAGTCTGAAATTGACAATACGTCTTTCGTGAGCACTTTGCTCTTTAAAAAAGGATTGCTTGTCACATTACTTTGAACAAAAATTAAAAGAGTTGAAACAAAAGGAAGGGATGGCATGTTCCTCATATAGTAATTTAAAAGGAGTCATTGGGACAAGATCGATTAATTAATTATTACACAACTATTATTATCACGTATACATTACAATGATTATCAAAGTCATTATAACCTTTGTACAAATAATAAATTACATAACTATATATTTATATACGTAACAATGCATGAAACGGGAAAGACAAATCGGTGAATTTCCGTCTTACAAACAAAAAAGGTTAACTAAAGACGCAAATCGGTCAATTCAGGGTGAATTTAATTCTCTTTTACAACAAAAAAAAAGGTTGAATTAAATTCTTAACTTACTTTTTTTCTTAAATTAAATTCTCTTAAATTACAAAGGAAAAGTTGAATTCAATTGACTGCATTGAAAACTAACTTGGGACTTCAAAACTAACTTTTTTTCAAAAACTAACTTTTTTTTTCAAAAACTAACTTTTTTTTTTCAAAAACTAACTTTTTTTTTCAAAACATTTTTTTTTCAAAACTAACTTTTTTTTTTAAAACAAACTTTTTTTTTCAAAACTAATTTTTTTTTTTCAAAACTAACTTTTTTTTTTCAAAACTAACTTCTGTAATCTCTGGGGCGGTTGTCCCTCTTAGATGCAACCTTTGACTTGACCTCTTATCAAGTATTCTGAAACTAACTTGAACTCTTATCAAGTATTCTGAAACTAACTTGAACTCTTATCAAGTATTCTGAAACTAACTTGAACTCTTATCAAGTATTCTGAAACTAACTTGAACTCTTATCAAGTATTCTGAAACTAACTTGAACTCTATCAAGTATTCTGAAACTAACTTGAACTCTATCAAGTATTCTGAAACTAACTTGAACTCTATCAAGTATTCTTGAAACTAACTTGAAACTGTTTTCAAGTATCTCTATAACTCTATAAACTCTCTATAAACTCTCTCTTTCTTAATTTGCAAGTCAATTCAATTCAACAATTTGAAAAAATTTGCAAACAAAAATAAAAAATGTAAACAACTTTTCACTCTAATGTACGCGAAGGTACTGTACTATTATGTTTGGTACATAAAATAAAATTATACTATACTAACTAGAATAGTAAAAATAACTGAAAATAACTGACAATAATTCTGTGACAATAATTCTGTGACAATATTGTTTTCAATAAAAAAAAATGTATCACTGGTGTCTGAAGTGTTCACTGTGTTTTGTGTTAATTCTGGCTCAATATTAAATATTAACTGTTAATAATACTGACTTTTCAAATGTTTTAGAGATTATTTAAAAAGAGTTTTGTACTTAACAAGATTCCTACGGCGAAATCCTTAGAGACGTGTCCTGAAGACGTGTCTTGCTGGCCACTTGTTCTAGGATGAAAACTAGGCGTGGAGAACTTGGAGTCGTAACGCACCGGTTCAAGGGTGGATGTGACGAACTAGAAGTCGTGACACGCCGGTCAACTGGGTGTTGGTTCTGGTTCCAGAGTCTGGAAGATTGGAAGAATCCTGGAGTCGTGAAGATCCTGGTTAAAGGGTCGCCAGTTGTTAAGATCCTCTTCTTCTATGTGTTTATCCTGATGCAGGGTAATTTCGATCTTGGCCAAAGAGTGGCCTCTTCTTAAAATCTTCTGGTTAAAATCTTCTTGTTAAAATCTTCTTTTAAAAATCTTCTAAAAATCTTTTTCAGATCCTGGTAAAGGGTCGCCACAATGTTAACCCCTCCGTCTATGGCCCTGGGGTGGTTCGGATCGACGGGGGTTCTGGTTAGGAGGCAGCAACGGATCTGTTACTTGCAGTAGTTTTTTCTATACTACTCTCCGAGTTCTTCTTTAGTGGCTCGGAGGATTCTGAGAAGCTTATTAAATTCTTTGAAGTTTCTCCCCGATTCTTCTTGTAACTTATCGGGAGATTCTAATTACTAAGTTTTCTGAAGAGAGCACGGCTCGAAGGAGAAGATAAAGAATTTTTCTTACTGTGTTTTACTCCTAAACTGTTACAGGTAATGCTCAGCCTCGTAGTTGGAATCAGAACAAACATGGAAGAAATTGGTGGGCTTTATATACCCCAATTCTACTAACATCATCATTATTAAATGTTGAAGAGGCTGCATTATTTTTGCACAATATTTGAAAAGAAAGTAAATCTTTTAGCTGTGGTAAGATTTAAACGAATAAACAAGATATTTGAAGATGAAGCCATATTTTTATCTTAAATTGCGTATTTTCAGATCTGATGTTATCATGATCTGCCAAGTTAACTAAAAGTGGAAATTGAACTATGCATCTTTACACTAAAATATGCATATGAGTAAAAATTAAAGGTTTAAGATTTACAATTAAATGCTTAGGTAAGAGATGACTTCATCTTTTATAACGAAGAAAGAATGTATACAAAACATGACATGGCAAAAGTTACTCAGGATTCATTATTAAGCTAAATCTAAAAAGATGATTATGAGATTTTAAAAAACAACAGGTCATCAATTATTTGGCAAAGTAGAAAGCACATCAAAATTTATGCCAACGGAAAAATAATAATAAAAAAAATAACAACAGTATCGCCGATTCTACATTCCTTATGGCGACATAATGTCGGGTCGGACATTGAGTACATTGTAATTTTGGTGTACTGTAACTATGATTATAATTATCAATTCATTTATTATCGTTAACTACAATTTCATTAAAGTACATTGACTACATTATTTAGTACATTACATCATTAAGTACAGTTTCATTAAAGTACATTACATTATATTAAATTAAAAGTATTACAGTTAATTATAATTAAACAGTTACTATAACTTTGTTTTGTTACAGTGTTTCATATTAATAGACAATTAAGATTTTAGAAATATAATACAAAGTACATGGGCACATACGGTATGGATGAATATGGTTGAATAATAATATTTATACTACATAACATATAAATAATGACTTCTATAGAGTGTACAGTTTTTAATATGATGTTAAAGAATTTTCATACATTGAATACTAGAGATATGATGAAGGGAAATTAATGACGGGAAAATGTGACGTCATAGTTATTGAATTTGTACGTATAGTACAAATCATTATTAGGAAGACTTACAAGAACGAATTAGAGACAAAGAGTGGGTATTAATGACTAAGAAGTACAACTACGGGTTCCAATCCTGTTACATGCAATGTGTATGCATAATCTAGGGTCGAGGGTGAGATGCAAGACAATCATAATTAATTATAATAACTTCTATAACAAAAATGAAAAATGGAAAATAGATACGACTAAACCATAGAAATGGGAGATCGTAAGGTTATGACACAAACAAAAATAGGAAGCTACAAATACAATTTTTATCCAAAACTCGCTTAGGCGATTTTGGTTTCTTATGTAAAAATGAATATGGATTTGTCATTGTTCATTTTTACATATATATATATATATATATCATTAAATTCAAAGAATTTAATGATATATACCATATGATATATACACCATACTGCACCATTGTATTTTTCAGTTTTGATTCCATCACTCTTTTTCATTAAAACTTTTGGTTTACAGTTACAGAATCATATAAGCTACCGTACAATAACGACGGCCTTGTTCAATTTGGCTAAGTTACCCTTCTTACTAAACAGAAACTGGTTTTCTTTTTATATTAAATATGGAATGGATGTGAGAACGTTTAATTTAAAAATCTTCAATTCACAAACAAATTTTAGTGGTAAAGTTTACGAAATGATTCTTTAAGTTTGGACAGAATAATGGAAACACTCACATTTTCGATGCTATATTTTCTGGTATCATTAATGGCATTATGTACTTTATTAAATTAATATGTAACCGCATATAATATTGAGAACATCTTCTATTTTAATATGTTCATATTGGTTTTTCATGTTCTAGTTAACAGTGGTTTCCAAACTGTGTTCCGCGGAACCCTGGGGTTCCACGGAGGCATAACAAGGGTTCCGTGCCACGTTTTTTAATCATTCTAATCAGGTCTTAATATTAAGGTCTAATTAAGGTCCTAATATGTATACATAATTTTACCTTGTCTTTTTGTTAAATAATATTTTATATTCTTATTCTGACTTGAAATGGCACCATCGTGGATTTAGGATCACTAAATATTTTTCGCTAAAATTAAAATCTGCTAAGTATATGTAAATAAATTTTCGCTACTCGGCTACTGCAAAAGTGTAATTTGGCAGATTTTAATTTTAACGATTTTATAAAAGACTGGTTCTATTAGTACTGTTTTAAAATAAATATCACATAAATTCTGTCATAATATTTCAAATTTGTCATATTATTTATGACAAATTTTAATATATATATATTTTACTCGTGAGAATTTAACTGTAATTAATTTTGAGCAATATGTTTTCGCTAAAACTAAAATTTTCTAACTTGCCAGTTAATTTGATGGGCACTTGTTTCGTAATTAATTGTGAACCAATCAGTATAACTACAGAGTTGGCGTGGTGCACTGTCAAGTTAATCTCTGATAGGCTTTATTTACTTGTGTTTTCAGTGTAAAAATTTGTATTGTGTTCATCACTAAAATCTGTAAGTTTTGTTGCTCAATAAATATTTTACAGCTCTAAGCCTAAATATATTATATATATATATATATATAATATATATATATATGGAGTTAGGGTTCGCGAAATAAAAACAAGTATGTAAGGGTTCCGACAATTAGTAAAGTTTGGGAACCACTGTTCTAGTAGAATAAATAAAAATATGGCGCTTGGAAAAAATGTTACTGACTGTGAAAGGGGCATGATAGTAGGAGCCCGTTTGGGTGATGTCTCAATATTATAAGTCGCGTGATTGTCACTGCACCTTGAGGAACAGTCCCAGAGTTATGAATACATGGAAAAAAATTTAAGAAGAAACTACACACATAATTGTTCCCATTATTCTCCCCAACTCCAAATTCACTAGAACTTTGGTACTGGTTGGTGTTAAAATAGGTTTTACTACAGTTCCTATAACATAGTTATGACTGACACTGGTCTTTGCGGACTAGTGTTAAATTTTGAACAAAAAAGTTTTGATGCAACAGTCTTTGATTGATTCTTCACAGCTCATAATTATCATATAAGGTTTTTCTGTCGCATTCTGTGAGTGTTGCTTTACGCTCACTATATTCCTTATTTGATGTTCTTTTTTATTAGTTTTGCATGTATTCATAACCTTGAGGACTGTTCCTCGAGATACAGGAGCAATTATTTGACTTTTATTACTGAAACACCAACCAAACGGGCTCCTGCTGTCATGCCCCTTTCACAGGCAACAACATCTTTTCGAAGCGCTATATTTTTATTTATTTTAAAAGAACATGAAAAACCAATATGAACATATTAAAATAGAAGATGTTCTCAATATTATATGCAGTTACATATTAATTTAATAAAGCACATTATGCCATTAATGATATCAGAAAATACAGCACCAAAAATGCGAATGTTTCCATTATTCTGTCCAACCCCTGTGTATACAGTACTGTTCTCTCACATTTCATTAATTTTTAATTTTGAAAGACTGAAAACACTGTCAAAAATATTATGATTTAGTTACCGTTCATTAAATGAAATTCCAAAAGCCTTTACATTTTTTGACAAAGCATTATCTAGTGGTTTTAGTTGATTGTTATTATAGTATTTTATTTACTAATTTAACCGATCGTATATACTATTGAAACATTTTGTATAGTTAAGCAGCCACGAAATTTAATGACACATATATTTCAGAACGTTTTCTGTTGTTTTGGGCGAGTTTATTTCACTGTGGATATCATACGTGAAAGAGAGCCGTTACTTGTTTGTGACTTTTATGATGAACGCACTTTGGGCAATCCAGCGAAGGTGGTTCTTGTTGGTTAAGCTTGACCGTAGAGCATCCGAGTAACAATAATGTCACACAGTTTCTACCAAGTTTTTTCCGAAGGAGTGAATGGAAACACTTCAGTTCTCAATGGGAGTTTTCGTCCACTCAAATGATTTTTATTACAGAAAGTAGATACCGAACGAGGCACTGAAGGAGGGAAATGAATTTACAGCCTCTTACGATAACTACTGGAAGTCAGATGTTTACAGGGGAAGAGGTTCGACCTCTTTTCACAATAGCTCAGGCAGGAATTTAAAGGGAGGAAGCTCGTCCTCAGCGAGTAAGGGGTAAGGCAGGAATTTCAAGGGAAAGAGGTGCAACCTCTTGTAACAATGGCCTAGGCAGGAATGATTTAATTTACAATACAAGAAATAAATAAGTTTAAATTTTGGGGGAGTGCAGTTGAAGGTTAAGCTCCCACTTTAACTGGAGAGCTAAAGAATTCTGACGTTAAGCATAATTTAAGCATACAACGAAATTTAGAAAGATAAAAAAATTAACAAAAAAATACTAATTTTTGTAAGATATACACTTTTGGATGGCGACATAATGTCGGGGTACATTAAGTACCGAGTACATTAAGTACATTAATAACATCATATTAAATTATTACTGTTAATTACAATTTTAGCAAATTGTTAATTGACATATCTGATACTGAAGTAATCTAAATAGGTGATACAATTTATATAATGAAGGAGAGTTCTCCGTTGTTCTATAATTTAAAGGGGATTAAAAACAATGTTATATATTTATAGTTAACAATAATTACGCCAAATTATGTCAAATATTATTAGAAGAATGGTTGGTTATCATAGTTTGAAAGCCTAAAAGCCAGCGATGATGAAAACGGAGGAAAAATACAGTGTACTTTCCATTGGAAGTAGACGGACATTCATGATAACGTAACACGTAAGTAACATAGAATTTAAATGACAATTAGTAGAAATAATAAGTACAACTAATAAGAACTGGATAACTATGTGACGTAAGCAGATAACGAACCAGTGGCCTGGCATGGAAACAATACAGTATATTATAATAACATAACATAACATAACATCTTAACGTTATAAATTGGTAGTGGAAGCAAGAGAGAAGAGTTCGGATTGAGAGGCTCGCTTTTGGCGACGTCATCGGAATTCGAACATTCATATCAGCATCATTGGTGGGCACCGTTAATCAAAACGTTAACCTCGATAACGATAATCCGTTAACCCCAATTTTTAACTCCGATAACGATAATCCGATAATTTTACTACAAAGTTAACGGAAGTGAACGACAATCCGTTAACGATAACTATTTCTTTACTAACATTTAAAAAAAATCAAGGAAAAAAGCTTTAAAACCCATAGAAAATGTTTATTTATGCAAAATCCAACAATAAATAGGTATTTAACTGTTTTTATCAAGTTTTGTAACTTTTTTGCTTAATTATTATGGCGGGAACTGAAAGGTAAAATTAAATTTTAGGCACATTTATTAAAGACTATGACACAATGTGCTGGTTGCCCTTCAGAAAGACCAGCTTCTCAAAGTTAGGCCCAACTGCCAGTCTTGACCTCTTGGGCCTCAGGATGTCCTTGCCGAGAGAGAAGAGCCGTTCCACTGCGGCAGAGGACGGAATTGGCAGACTGAAGTTATGGCGGTTTGAATTCATTCGCGGAGCGATGATCTTCCGTGAATGACTCCTCGCAATTAACGTGTTAACGGACTTTAACGGACTAAATATCGAGTTATCGGAAGTTAACTGGTCCGATAACGATAAATGGAAATTAACTTCCGTTAATAGTCCGTTAAAAAAGTTAACTTCGTTAATTAACTGTTATCGGATTAAAGCTTTAGTGCCCAACACTGATCAGCATTAACGAATATCTTGCGAGAGGTGAAATAATTAAAAGAAAAAGTAAAAAGAATACATGTGGACGTATTTACATGTACGTAATCATGATCATCAAGGGGCATGTACGACTGCACAAAGTATTGTACGCATATCGGTTGTCACACAATAGGTTGTGTGCGTAATATAGACACGAGTAAACATGGACTAATAGGTTGATAGGGCATAAGTAGACAATAGGTAGATGAATGAATACAGTAAGTAATAAAATTAATAAAGGATAGCGGTCAAGAAAGATCATGGATGTATGAATGAGTATGGTTGAATAATATTTATATTGCATAACACCAGACAGGACACAAAATATAAATAATGACTTATAGAGAGTGAAGTTTTTATTATTATTAAAGAATTTACCATACATTGAGTACGAAAGATATTCACATACTAAACACGTGATTCAGTATTCAAGGTATGGAAAACGAAAAGGAAATGAAGTTACTTTATGACGTCATAGTGATTTACTTTGTACGTACAGTATAAGTCATTATTGGAAGAAATTAAAGGAGACGAATTAGAGAGACACAGTTAAGGGACATTCGCTTCTCACAGCGAACTTCTAATGGCACAAACATGGATACTGCTCAACCATAGCAATGGTAAATCGCATGGTTGTGACATGTGTATTGTTAACCCTGTTAGTACTTTCCATTTCGAAAATTAAAATATACTAAATTTTACATATATTAGAGCTGAAATTTCTGTGTTAAATTTAATGTTATTGCCATCAACCAACTGTATTTTGTATATTCTGAGTTTGTCCCTCTTGTTAGGCTTTTTTACCTCTTCTGCATTTCTGATTTTTCTGCTGATTTTTGTATCGTCAGTAAAGGATTACTATAGTGTTGTTGGTTTCTACGTTGTCTATGTCTGTTAGGAGTGGGGCTAATACTGTTCTTTGTTGAACTGAGCTAAGTACTTCCGATTTTGATGATGATACACCTTGGATTTTTACTTGTTGACATTCTCTGAAGAAGTTGTAGATCCATTTTTCCACTTTGCTTGTTATTGCCATGCGTTTTATTTTATGTGCTCTTATACCCTGATCATACTTGCCGAATGTTTTAGCAAAGTCCATATATAGTACATCGTAGTTATCATTGCTCTCAAGTGTGTCTATGATATTGTTATAATGCTCTATTAGTTGCCATAGGTACGATCTTCCTGATCGGAATTCGTGCTGCTGCTTATTGAATCTTTCCTACGTCTCCAAAAAGTCAGATTATTTTTGTGAGATGGAGATGTCAATGACATTGGTATACTGTATAGTTCTTTTCTTGATACTTATCTTGATACTTATCGGTGGTGTAGTGGTTAGCGTCGTTGACTACGAATCTATCGGCCCCGGGTTCGAGACCCGACGGCAGCCGGCGCGCAGCAAAACCCAGCTGTTCATCCTTCCACACAATAAAGAAAGTGGTTGGTAGATAAATGGGTACCCTAAGTGGCTTAGTGGTTAAGACGCTGGGCTGTTGATGGGGCGTGGTTCGGATTCCACGTTAAACTGTAGGTCTAAGGTGGAGTGAAAAGCTTGACCTTCGTCAGAACGAACAATTCGGGCGGAAGCTAACGAAAGTTCCCTAGAGCAGCGTTTCTCAATAGGTATACATAGACAATGTCCGCTCTTTTCAGAATGCTCGGTAAGTTGCAGTAGTAAAACGAGTGTTTACGAATCTTTCTATTAAGTATAGATTTCAAAACTTTAGAAAGACAAGAAATCAAGCTAGACACTTGGACGATAGTTGGAGGGTTGAGAGCGGTCACCCTTCTTTGGAACAGGCTGAATGTAAGCGAACTTCCAGCAGGAAGGAAAAGTATCAGATGAAAGTCAAAGACAAAAGAGTTTGTCTAATCAGGGTGTCAATACAGAAGCACAAATCTTGAGAACAACAGGAGGGACCCTATCAGGAACGTACGCCTTCCTAAAGTTGAGCCCAGATAGGGCAGAAAAAACATCTTGGGAAAAGATTTTAATTTTAGACAATTAAGTCAAAGGGTGGATTAGATGTAGGAACAGTACCAGAATCGTTCAGGGTTGAGTTGGATGAAAGTTTGGGGCAAAAGTTCGCCTTTGTCAGGAGAAGAAACAGCAACCGAGCCATCAGAATAGAAAAGAAAAGGGAAAGAAGTAAAGTTGTTGGAAAGGTTTTTGGCTAGCAGGGTTTTTTCAAGGAATTTTTCGAACTGCACATTCATAGGCCACAGATAGATGAAAAATAACTTATCCTGCACTATCCAGTATCCTACTCACTCATCAATGCTATTTACTCATCACTCCTACTGACATATGCGTTTTCAATAAAAAATAATTTGTGAACATAAATTTTAAAATTTTATTCTTTTGTTTATAATTACTTTATGTGCTAACACACCTTAAATTAAAGTTTACAGCAGGTGGCACTATATCAGATTCTTTTGATATGCACCGCAACGAGTATATGATCCGTTATTGCTGGAAAAATATTTTACATATCAACTAAAAAGAGCTGATTTAACTTTAATTTATGATAAATACTCTATCTGTGATTTAGTAAAGCATACAAACTATCCTAGCGTATTATAAATGCATTAGAACTTTTCTCCATTTTCCTAAATGCGATTTGTGTAGAATTAGAGATTTTTCATTTCAGCATGTGGCTACTTTGAACTTCGCTGAATAATTTTTCAGTGCTGATGTTTTTTCCTGTCATTGTACATAAGCAAAGCCAAAGTGTTATTTGAAGAAGCATCCCTATCTTTGAACTACACACATTTGCTTTCAGAACTGGTTTTTTTTAGAACTGCACGTTAAAAGAAAACCCTGTTGGCTAGGTGCTAGAAAGAGTGAGAATAATTAGAATTGGATAGGTTTTCATATTTTTGTTTGATGAAGGAATTTTTGGCGAGTTGAAGAATAGATTTTGCACGATTTGGGTCAGAATTGCGAGTCAGGTGTTGGAAGGCGACGATACCTTCAGAAAGCCGCCTCTCTGCTGCGGATAGTAAAACAAGAAAAGTTAAACCACGGTTTTTTTTGCATTAGTGCGAGTAGAATCATCTCCGTGATGCGCTCAGTGCATTTAGCATTTAGCCTCCAAAGCAGTAATCATTCCGTGGGAAATTACAAAAGTACTGCCTCAGGGCTTCCCAATCGGCGGAAGCCAAAGTACCAAAGGCACCTCCTTTTGGCAGAATTCAAAGCCCGAACTCGGTCGACAGAACAGGAAACATACGAGATTGTGGTCGGAGGAGCCCAACAGATAAACTTTTTACAGAGTAAGAAGAGTTATTAGAAATAAGTGTAAAATGTTGGGCCTATCTCAAGAGCGATTGGGGATACGAATAGGGTGCTGTACGATCTGCTCCAGGTCATTCAGGATAGAGAAGTTGTAAGCTCGTTCACCAGGGATGTCAGTGAAATGGGAGGAAAGCCAAAGGTGGTGGTGAACATTGAAATGAGCTAAAATAGAGATTTTAGTGAAAGGAAAGTGGGATAGAATGTATTCGACTTTGGAAGTGAAGTAGTCAGAATTTTGGATAGTCAGTAGAATTAGGATAAAGGTAGACAGCGCAGATCTATTTATCTTGAGATTGACATGTAAGAGTGTAGAATTCGGAAGATTGAAGTTCAGGAATACAAGAGCAAGTTAGGTCGTTGCGTACATATACGCAACATCCATGTGCGCAACATCCATCTTTGCGTACATATACGCGACAGCCATCTTTGCGTACATATACGCGACATCCATCTCTGGAAAGAAAATGAGTATAGAGAAAGTAGGAAGGTGGAGAAAAGGGGTTGAGGTCAGTCGTCCCAGACAACCTAGTTCCTGTGAGGTTTAGAGGAGGGGAGGTTGTGTTCAACAGACTGGGAATTTGAGGAAACGCCATGAATATTGCAGAAGTTTATAAAAAGTGATTCAAGCAGAGGTCCAGGACATCTCGAACCCGCTGCTCGGGTCCGCGTTCCCGGTATCGGTAGCGGGGAACCAGAAGTGGGGACACTCATGGTCCCCTCCCCAGTGGACATCACATAGAGCATGTTTTGCACCACGGGACTAATTCCTTTTGTGTGGAGTAGATACAGTAAAAATTTCATGCTTTTATTTCAGTTAATAAAAAATATAAATCTTTTAAAAAGTGTCATGTTTAAAAAATCATCCGATATATAGTAATGGTAAATGACAAATACTATAGTGTTTTCATTTTCATGATGTTAGCCCGTCATGGGTCACTCGCAAAGAGGCCCAAAAATATAGCTTCCCTTACCAGCTATCTGCCAAGCAGATAGGATCCAGCTTTGAGACAGGATCTAGGGTTTACAGCTACACTTAGCATACTATATTCAGAACCTCAATATACGCAAGAAACTCGCTGCATTCACGTTGGAAACTATAGTATTTGTCATTTACCATTACTTATTCGAACTACTATAGTGGATTTTATTTTCCCAGAGTTCCTTGCTCCATGCACACTGCACAGCTGTGTGTAACATAAAAGTTCTCACGGAATCATTCTGAGTTCAATCCCTATATATATATATATATATATATATATATATATATATATATATATATATATATATGTGTAAAAAGTGAACAATGAACAATTCCTACACCATCATTATATGGATTCATTGTCTTCATGCAGACTTATGTTCGTATAGTTTTATGTTCGAATGTCCATTTTTACATAAGAAACCAAAATCGCCTAAGCGAGTTTTTGGATAGAATTTCGATTTGTACGTCTTTATTCATTACTGTATTTCTCTAATTCATCTTTTCTAATAATGACTTATACACTATGACGTCATAAAATAACTTTATTCTCTTTACGTTTCCCATACTTTGTACACTGAATCACGTTCTTAGTATTTGGACATCTTCCGTATTCAATGTATGGTAAATTCTTTAGTAATAATGTTGTGGTGTTATGTAGTATAAATATAACTACTATTCGACCATATACGCCGCCCCCATACGTCCATATCTTATCTTGATCATTATCCTATATAAATTTTATTAAATATTCATTTTTTTCTCATTCGTGCGAAAACGCTCAAATACGTTCTCGTATTGCTTTTTTTATTATTTTTTTTCAAGTGCGTTCACCCCTCAAGATATTCAAAACTGCTGAGGTTAAGTGATCGAATTCCGCTGACTGGCAGATTCGAGCGCCTCAAAGATAAAATATCTTTGTTCGCTCTGATTTCAAATTCATAACATATTATAGCATATTATTTCGTAAATAAATTATCTCGTATGTGCCATGTACTTTGTATTATATTTCTAACATCTAAATTGTCTATTAATATGAAACACTGTAAAAAACAAAACAAAGTTATAGTAACTGTTTAATTGTAATTAGCTGTAATACTTTAATTTAATATAACGTAATGTACTTTAATGAAACTGTAATTAATAATAACTTGTAATGTACTTCATTGAAACTGTAATTAAATGTAATGATTTAATTTATAATGTAAGAATGTACTTTAATAGAACTGTAATGAACAATCATAAGCGAATGTGAAGTAATCCATAATTGTAATCGTAATTGTAATGAACCAAAATTAATACGTACTCAGTCATGTACTTAATTTGTACTTATGTGTACTATTACGAAATGATATCGCCTTCATAAATGTAGACTCGGCGAAAAATACAAATTAGTTTTTATTTTTATTTTTTTAATTATTTTTAGTTAAAATTTTTCAAAACATCTGATCATGTGTTTAAAAAGGGGGGAAATTTAACCTTCAACTCTCCTCCCCCAAAACATTTAAGTTTATATTATACATGTACTTGTAAAATTACAGCACTTCTTCATTGCACTTCTTCATTGGACTTCTTGATTAAGTCACTTCATATTAGCACTTCATTAGGACTCCTTTGTTAGCAGCCTTGCCATCGAAAGAGGTCGAACCTCTACCCCTGTAAATTCAGAGCAGTACCTGTATATTTTTAAGAAGTAAACCAAAGTAAAAGAAGTTTTTATTTTTCCCTTCGAGCCGTGCTCTCTTCAGGAACTCAGTCAGTTAAGTCGACAAGTTATAAAAGAAAAGTCGATAATTTTAGTATAAGAGAAAGTATCAGAGTATTATAGCAAGAGAAGAATTAATAATTCTCGACCCATAAGCGAGAGAAAGAGACAACCCAAGCACCATAGAAGATATTGGCATAACAGTCTGGCGAGTCTGTAGCCAAGGGTTTAACAGAGTGGCGACCCACCATTTAAGGCGACCGAAAAGAATTATAGAATGTTATAGAAGAAATATCCGTTGCAGCCTCCTAACCAGAACCCCCGTCGATCCGAACCGACTCAGGGCCATAAAATGGGGGTTAAAAACTGACGACCCTTTAACCAGGATCTTCACGACTCCAAGATTCTTCCAGTTTTCACATATCCATTTGAACGCCAGCCAAGCCTTCAATTCCAGCGGACTTAGGACTTTTTCAAATTCAGTGTCATTCAAAACCTCCCTTATTTGTGGCCCAACAAAAATTCCTTCCTTCAATTTTGCTGCAGTAACCTTCGGAAATTTCTTTGAAAGGTATTGGAACCCTTCAGAATTGACTTTACCCATTGCTTTAACAAAATTCTTCATTAAACCAAGTTTAATGTGAAGAGGTGGCAGATAGATCTTTTGGGGATCCACTAAAGGGACAGACTGGACATTGCTTATCCCTGGGACATATGTATACCTAAGTGGCCAGTCACTTTTGGTGTAATGTTCTATAGTGGCGCGACTGTCCCACAGGCAAAGGAAACAACAAAATTTTGTGAATCCTGACTGCATACCCATAAGCATTCCTATAACTTTTAGATCTCCACAAACATTCCATTGATGACTGTCGTATTTGATTGCCTTAAGTAGTATATCCATATTGTCATATGTCTCTTTTAGATGGACGGAATGGGCAATGGGGATGGATGGTATTATATTACCATTATGCAAAAGAACTGCTTTCAGGCTTCTCTGCGACGAATCAATAAAGAGGCGCCACTCAGATGCCACATACGTCTGAGATATGGCTGTAAATCGTCCATTGATGTCATGGCAATAACAGAGAGGACCGTCTACTGAAAAGAATGCTGTTAATTCAAAATTCCGCTTTCGGTAGTAACTAATACGAACATTGTTCTCAAGTAAATTGTTCTCCTTTAGTCTTGAGGCGAGAAGCTCTGATTTCTCTTTAGACAGCGATAAGTCTCTAACAAGATCATTCAACTGTCCTTGGGTTAACTTTTTATGCTCTAAATGTCTACCTTCAAAAGTGTACTCTGGTTCTGTAGATGGTCCGGAAACGCCAGTTGCACCTTCATCACTTTCCATGTCATCTATGATAGAATCTAGCCTATCACTTGGGGGAATTGGAATGGGCAATGTTTCATCATGTTTTACTGGTCTACGTGCTGAATCCAAGTTTGGATATACAAGCTGGTGTTTGTTCTTGGCAGAAAACCCCATTAAGTTCACACTACAAAAATAACAGTCTTCATGATGATCTCTCGGCTCCCTCCATATCATGGGTATGGCAAATGGCATTGAAGCTTTCTTTTTGTTAAGCCAATCACGTAATCCATTTGAACAGCCAGAACAGATTTGATGTGGCGCCCATGGTTTATCTTGGTCACCTAGATGGCAACCAAAGTATAGCTTGTATATTTTCTTAATGTCGGTTGTAACACTTCGTCGCTGTGTTTTAGTTGTGAACTGGCCGCATACGAAACAGAACTTGTCGGGGTCATTCTTACATTGTCGAGGCATGTTGACTGACCTGAGCAAACTATAAATTCAAAAAAAATGTACACCAACTTGACACAACAAGTTCTTGGACTGGACTGATCTTTTGACACACAAAGCACGGCGTTGTTGCCTGAATCACAATGCTGCTAGACGTAAAAGCTCACACCTGAAATACATAAGATGTATAATTAAGATAATTGAAATAAATAAGATGAATAAACTAAAAAAACACAATAAAATAAACACAATCAAATGTTGAAATATTAGTATTTTGCCTATTTAAAATGGTTAAATCTGTGTAGTTATATATATGCCTTCATCTTGAAAACTGTACGTGCTAGAAAAACTCTGAATGCAGTTTTGGAATCAGCGTGAAAAATGCTATCCAGCCACCACAAATTTTACTCTGATGAAACATTTTTGTTGACCAGTGTAATCATTGTATACTGTAAAAAAAGACACTTTCTCAAGACTCTTATATAATCTCCCCCATCTCCCCCTACTTTAACATAAGCCAAAATTATTAAAAATTTTAAAATCTAAATTATGTAACCTATTCGACCTATTAAGTAAAAAATGGACACGGAAGAAAATTTACATAAATGTTCAACCAACTTGGGCATATATATATATATATATATATATACACAACTTTGGTTCAGCTTCCACCCAAATTGCGCATTCTAACGAAGGTCAAGCTCGTCACTCCACCTTAGACCTATAGTTTAACGTGAAATCCGGCTTAACCATTGAGCTACCAGGGTACCCATTTATCTATCAACCACGCAATCATAAAAAAAAACAATATTAGAAAATTTTTCGACAGTAGAAATAAATAGAACATTTCTGGACACCATTTCGAGCCTGAAAAAGTCTGATGTCAAACAAAGAGTTGGTTTGCCTTGAAAATAGGAACTTTGAAAAAAAAAAAAGAGCGAGTTCGGGAAATTGACCAGCGTGAATATGATTTTACTTATCTACAGTACGAGTTACATCCAATACCGGTTAGGCTTTATAACAATCAGGGTTGCAACATCACCAGAAAGTAATTCAATTTACTGAGTAATATTACAAAATTGACAAAACGTTAGTTTTCTAAAATCTCCATACTGAAGATCACTTAGTACCGTACATAATGACGAAATAACTTTGCCCAAAATATTAATTGATTAAATCTTACTTAGAAGACTGGAATTTATTTTTATTTCTGTTTAAGGTGCTACAACCCTGCTGGATTATCGGCACCAATAGAAGACTGGAAAATTTAGGAGACTTTTGAATTCAACAAGGAAGAAATTATTCATTTAATGAATATAAACGGTTAGATTAATAAATAAAATCAAAAAGTAATAACCATCTCAACCTATTAGGTAACACTTTATCAAACAGTGTAAAAAGTTCCAAGTTTGATTTAATGAAAAGTAACCAAATCATAATACTTTTTTTTGGTTATTATTAAATGTTTCACGAACAGTGACCTTGAAGGCGTAACAATAATTTCTTAGGGTATTTTACTGTGTTTTGTTCGAATCTGCGATCCGTATCTTGTGCAAATGCTTATTAAGAGAATTATAAATAGTGGAAAATTACACTCACTGGTCTGCATTTGAAATTTTTTTTCCTGAGGTCAAGGTTTTTTTAGTTGTTCTTTTATAATTTTTGCATGCTTAATTCAAAAATGTAACTCATTTTGCTCACTCAGGTCAGGTTTTTATGCTATCTCAATTTAAAAAAAATAGATAATTCGAAAATAATCGTTATGAAATTAGCAAGTTTATTTTTTTAAAACGGACTTAAATTGACAGAAAATGTACAAAGTATATAAAAAATGGTACACGAGTACAGTTAATGTGGACGAAAGGGCTTTCTCAAAGACTTTCGTCTGTGTTCCACAGCTGGAACGTCTCTCTTGAGGCACCAGCAGTAGTCCGCGAGCATGTTCACATCCCAGCGGCCCTGGTACCTCTCTTCCATCACTCGAATATCCTGGTGGAAGCGCTCTCCTTGCTCCTCGCTGACACCACCTCAGTTGTCCGGAAAGTAGTCTAAATGCGAGCTGAGAAAACGCATCTTTATGGACATACGTGCACCAAGAGCCTGGAAGCTCTGCAGGAGCTCCTCGAGAACACGTTCGTACTCTGGACTTCGGTGGTTGCCCAGAAAATTTGTGACAATGGACTTGAATGCGAGCCAGGCATTGATCTCATTGTCCTCCAGACTTTCGTCGAATTGAGCATCTTTCATTAGCTCCCTGATCTGAGGGCCGTCAAAAATACCTGCTTTCAGTTTGCCCTCACTGACGCGTGGAAATTTCTGATTCAGGAAAGCGAAACCTCGGCTTTCTTTGTTGAGTGCTCTGACGAAATTCTTCATAAGTCCGAGCTTGATGTGCAGTGGCGGAAGTAGAATCATCTGCGGATTCACGAGAGCGTGTGACAGAACGTTGTGCGAACCTGGTTCCAGGCCACGTCTTGCTGGCCAGTCGCGTTGTACGTAGTGTTGCTTGTCTGCTCGGCTGTCCCA
>JAJOZX010007332.1:122500-135000 GCA_023014485.1 Bathynomus jamesi | reverse complement strand
TTCAAGTAATAGAACCGTTAAGCAATAGCGATCACAATATGGTAGAGTTTGTCTTCTCAGTAAGTCACTCGAAACCAGCTAACTCGACTAAAATTCCTAACTTCCAGCACGCAGACTTTTGTAAATTTCGAAATGAATTGTCACGCGTCAATTGGGAAAACGTAAAGAGGAACTCCAACGCAAAACTAATGAGGGAATCGTTTGAAACAGTATTTAGGACTACAAATGAGGAATATGTACCGTACAAAATTAAGCGTGCGAAAGTAAACGACAAGCCCTTGTGGTTTACTTCTAGAATAGGAGACATTATAAAGAGTAGAGATAGGGCTTATAGGCAACATAAGTGCGATAAAGACAATTTGTGTTACGAAACAACTACATATCTCTAAGGCGTGAAGCGAAAAGTGTAATAAAAAAGTCCAAGCGCGAATTTGAAATCTCCATAGCTCGTGACGGTAAAGAAAACCCCAAGCGATTCTTTCAATACGTCAATAATAGAAATCCAGTAAAAAGTGTCTTGGGGCCTTTGAAAAATGTAAACGGAGATCTAGTTTCTGAAAACAAGGAAATGGCTACCTTGCTAAACGAATTTTTTACGTCAGTTTTTACTATAGAAGATGTAACGAATATCCTACGGTCATAGACATAATACCTTTTGATAATGGTAATATTTTGGATAATATGTGGTTAGTGAAGGGGAGGTAATGCGCTATATTGATAAAATGAAAACGCGTAAATCACCGGGGCCGGATTCCATATATCCCATACAACTAAAAGAATTAAAAGATAGCATTGTTGTGCCGCTAACAAAGATTTTTAATGCGTCTATTTCTGAGGAGTGCGTACCAGATAATTTCAAATTAGCAAACGTAACACCTATCTTTAAGAAAGGCGATAAAGGTGCGGCGGGAAATTATAGACCAATCAGTTTAACATCTGTTGTAGGTAAGCTACTGGAATCAATAATTAGGGATCGTATAGTCGAACACTTAGAATTGCATAAACTAGTTAGAAATACGCAGCACGGTTTTAGGCGGAACAAATCTTGCTTAACTAATCTTTTAGAATTTTTTCAAAGCGTGGTTGACGTTTACGATAGACATCGGGCGGTTGATGTAGTGTATTTAGATTTTCAAAAAGCGTTTGACACCGTGCCGCACAAAAGACTCATCGAAAAAACTAAAGCTCATGGAATCAGGGGTGTAGTAATAAATTGGTCGTTGAAGGAGCGGAGTCGTGTTGGGCTAATGTAGCGAGTGGCGTTCCTCAGGGTTCTGTATTGGGACCCTTGCTTTTTCTTATATATATTAATGATTTAGATGTCGGCCTAGTCAGTACAGTTTCAAAGTTTGCGGATGAAACGAAGCTGGGTGGTAGGGCGATTAATGACGAAGATAGAGGTAAAATCCAGGAAGATCTGAATAAAATCGTTGATTGGTCAGTCACATGGCAAATGAGATTTAACGTCGATAAGTGCAAAATTTTGCATATAGGTTCGCATAACGGTAATTTTGCGTATAGTATGTCAGGGAAAGATTTAACAAGCGTAGAGCAGGAAAAAGGTTTAGGAGTTATAGTCACTGGTGTTTTAAACGTAGCGAAACAAAGTACAGCAGCGGTCAATAAGGCAAACAAAGTGTTAGGTTTTATAGCTCGAAATTTTGAGTACAAATCGCGCGATATTATAGTTCCTCTTCATAACCATTAGTTGCGCATATGCGCATATGCGCAAAGATATAGACAAAATCGAAAGAGTTCAAAGACGAGCAACTAAGATGATTCCGTCGCTTAGGTCATAGTCGTACGACGATAGGCTTAAGGAGTTAAAATTGACTACACTCGAGACTCTAGGCTAAGGGGTGATCTAATCCAGGTTTTCAAAATTATGAATGGGTTCGATAACGTAGATAGAGATAGCTTTTTCGAAATATCTCAATATAATAGGACTAGAAATAACGGGTGTAAGTTGACAAGTAGAAGGTTCGAGACACAGTTGCCAAAAACTTTTTTACGCATAGAATAGTAAATAGTGGAATAGTTTGCCGGTAGAAGTAATTAGTAGCACGTCTATAAACATGTTTAAAAATCGATTAGACGCATATGTTGATAGATTGGGTATAGTTTAAGGTAGTAAAATTAAGGCTTTGTGGTGATAGATCCCACAGCTCAACACAAGTGTTGTGGGATATAGGGAGGCAGCATCTTGGGTTAGGGGATACTCTCTGTCCTTACACACCCCATTTAAAGAGATTCCTCTGCCGAGCGGTGCCCCCCATAGTACTGTGAGGTATTGAAAAACTCATGATCTTCACTTGCCCCACAAACACCTTTAAATGGGAGACCCAAAATGGGTGCACACACATTTCTACATTACTGTACAGTCTTTACAGCCACACCTACACTTTTCCTCCTAAGTATATATTGTAATGTATATGGTTGTAAATTTGACTTGGTCCGCAATGATATGGACCGTGACTTATTTTGGTTGGCAAGGTACTGGTAGTGATGGATACCGTAATAAAATTGACTGGATTCTTTGGATCTGATATATTTGCATGTCGGTTATAAATAGATATAGAGTGTAACATATTTGTGGATAGTAGTCTATTATGACTTGATCCTCTAGATTGAGAGATTCTATCTTTAGTTTCTAGTTGATAATTAATTAGCTTTAAATTGTTCTTATGTTCTTGTGGTTCAGAACCCACGTAAAATTGTAGGTCCCCTCCGCCACCACGGAGGACATGCACAATACACAATTATGAACGCAGTTAGGTAGACCAGCCATGAGTGAATCCTAGGGTCTTTGTTGGTCTGAAACATTATAACATTATAACATTATATATATATATATCGGGTGGTCCGAAAAAAATGACGCATTTTTTTAAAAATTAATATCTCAGTAACCCCCTTCCTTATCATGACAATTTTTATATGCAAGATACTTTCAAACTTCTTTTTTTGAATGCAAGAAACGGAATTCTGATATCTTTTATAGTTTTCTTGCAATTAACAAAAGTAACAACATGGGTCAAAAAAACAAAAATCGCAATATAATATCCGTTTTTTATACGATATCATTTTTATACGATATCATCCGATATTTTTGCAAGTTATTACAAAACTCTACAGGAATGAACAAGTCAAATTGTGGATATTTTTATTTTTTAACAATTCGTCAGTACCCTTAATGATGTTGTCAGAGGAAGGTCGTATTCTCATTAAAAATTGTTACTGTGAAAAAGGATGGAAGACTGGAAGGTTATTGCAAGAGTTTCCCGGCAAAAAGTGGAAAAGGCGTGCAGTGGAAAGACTCTTAAAGAAGATTCGCGAATCGGGAAGTACTGCCAGAAAACCAGGAAGCGGTAGACCTAAAACAGCTTCGGTTCCAGAAAATGTGGATTACATCAACGATAAAATCTGCTCTCAAGAAGATAAACCAGGAAGTCATTTGTCACAAAGAACAATTGCTAAACATTTGAATATTGGAAAGACTTCTGTACACCGAATAATTTAAAGCACAAAAACTAAAAGCCTTCAAAGAATAGTATCTTCTAGAAAAAGTGATACTGTTAAGGAAAAAGAAAAACAAGGTGCAGAAAGTTACTTGATAATTTCTCTGTCGTTGATATTTAAAAGATAGTCTTCACGGATGAAAAAGATTTCACTCTAGAAATTCCGCGAAACCGTCAAAATGATGTTGTCTACGGGCGTGGTAAAAAGTGTGACATTCAATAAACAGATTGTATCATTGAAACGTCAAGATTCTCCAAAAAGGTTATGATATCTGCAGGGTTCTTGGAATGGCAAGACAGATGTTCATTTTATTGAAACTGAAAAGACAAAGGGTGAATTCTGCAAATTACATTGAACTTTTAAGAACAAAATTGTTGCCGGATTGTCGTGCCTGTATCAAGAAAAATGATTTCATATTTCAACAAGATGGAGCACCGTCGCATACAAGCTACGCCACACAGTCGTTTCTGATTAGCAATACACCCAAATTAATAACGAAAAAATGAGTGGCCACCACAAAGCCCAGATTGTAATCCTATGGACTACTCAATTTGGGAGTTACTAAAAGAGAAGGTTTACCCGAGGTCGACGAGAAAAATTCACCGAATCAGAATTAAAAAGTAAAATACTTGAATCTTGGCAAGAAATTGGCATTAATGAAGTAAGAAGTATTATTTTGTGGAAGAAAAGACTTAGATTAGGTGTGTCAACAGAGTCGTGGTCTAATCGATCATTTACTGTAAATTAATTAGTTAAATTCTGATTAAATTTTTCCTTTCTCATGATATTCGTTTTTTTGACCCATGTTGTTACTTTTGTTAATTGCGAGAAAACTATAAAAAGATATCAGAATTCCCGTTTCTTGCATTCAAAAAAAGAAGTTTGAAAGTATCTGCATATAAAAATTGTCATGATAAGGAAGGGGGTTACTGAGATATTAATTTTTAAAAAATGCGTCATTTTTTTCGGACCACCCGATATATACCCCCCCACACACAATATATATATATATATATATATATATATACTCATACAATATATTGTTATAATGTTGTAATGTTTCAGACCAACAAAGACCCTAGGATCCACTCATGGCTGGTCTACCTAACTGTGTTCGTAATTGTGTATTGTGTTTGTCCTCCGTGGTGGCGGAGGGGACCTACAATTTTACGTGGGTTCCGAACCACAAGAACATAAGAAATTTATTATAAAAACTGCCTGTACATTGGCAACGACCAATTTTTACAAAACTAAATAATTATCAATTTAAAACTAATTAATTATCGATTTAAAACTAAAGATAGAATCTCTGGATCAAGAGGATCAAGTCATAATAGACTACTGTACTATCCACAAATATGTTACACTCTATATCTATTTATAACCGACATGCACATGTATCAGATCCAAAAATCCAGTCAATTTCATTACGGTATCCATCAATACCAGTACCTTGCCAACCAAAAATAAGTCACGGTCCATATCGATTGCGGTCCAAGTCAAAATTTACAACCATATACATTACAATATATATACTTAGGAGGAAAAGTGTAGGTGTGGTTATAAAGACTGTACAGTAATGTAGAAATGTGTGTGCACCCATTTTGGGTCTCCAATTTCAAGGTATTTGTGGGGCAAGTGAAGATCATGAGGTTTTCAATACCTCACAGTACTATTGAGGGCACAGCTCGGCAGAGGAATCTCTTTAAATGGGGTGTGTAAGGACAGAGAGTATCCCCTAACCCAGGATACTGCCTCCCTATATCCCACAACGCTTGTGTTGAGCTGTGGGATCTATCACCACAAAGCCTTAATTTTACTACCTTAAACTATACCCAATCTGTCAACATATGCGTCTAATCGATTTTTAAGCATGTTTATAGACGTGCTACTAATTACTTCTACCGGCAAACTATTCCAGGTATTTACTATTCTATGCGTAAAAAAGTTTTTCGCAACTGCTGTCTCGAACCTTCTACTTGTCAACTTACACCCGTTATTTCTAGTCCTATTATATTGAGATATTTCGAAAAAGCTATCTCTATCTACGTTATCGAACCCATTCATAATTTTGAAAACCTGGATTAGATCACCCCTTAACCTCCTAGTCTCGAGTGCTGTCAATTTTAACTCCTTAAGCCTATCCTCGTACGACTTTAACGTAAGCGACGGAATCATCTTAGTTGCTCGTCTTTGAACTCTTTCGATTTTGTCTATATCTTTGCAAATATACGGATTCCAAAATTGGACCGCGTACTCCAAATGGGGTCTAACTAATGATTTATAAAGTGGAACTATAATATCGCACGATTTGTAGTCAAAATTTCGAGCTATAAAACCTAACACTTTGTTCGCCTTATTGACCGCTGCTGTACTTTGTTTCGCTACTTTTAAATCACCAGTGACTATAACTCCTAAATCTTTTTCCTGCTCTACGCTTGTTAAATCTTTCCCTGACATACTATACGCAAATTTACCGTTACGCGAACCTATATGCAAAATTTTGCACTTATCAACGTTAAATCTCATTTGCCATGTGACTGACCAATCAACGATTTTATTCAGATCTTCCTGAATTTTACCTCTATCTTCGTCATTAATCGCCCTACCACCCAGCTTCGTGTCATCCGCAAACTTTGAAACTGTACTGACTAGGCCGACATCTAAATCGTTAATATATATATAAGAAAAAGCAAGGGGCCCAATACAGAACCCTGAGGAACGCCACTCGCTACATTAGCCCAGCACGACTCCGCTCCATCAACGACCACCCTCTGTTTCCTGCCTCGCAACCACTCTTCTAGCCAATTTATTACTACACCCCTGATTCCATGAGCCTTAGTTTTTTCAATGAGTCTTTTGTGCGGCACGGTGTCAAACGCTTTTTGAAAATCTAAATACACTACATCAACCGCCCGATGTCTATCGTAAACGTCAACCACGCTTTGGAAAAATTCTAAAAGATTAGTTAAGCAAGATTTGTTTCGCCTAAATCCGTGCTGCGTTTTCTAACTAGCTTATGGAATTCTAAGTGTTCGACTATACGATCCCTAATTATTGATTCCAGTAGCTTACCTACAACTGACGTTAAACTGATTGGCCTATAATTTTCCGCCGCACCTTTATCGCCTTTGTTAAAGATAGGTGTTACGTTTGCTAATTTGAAATTATCTGGTACGCACCCCTCAGAAATAGACGCATTAAAAATCTTTGTTAGCGGCACAACAATGCTATCTTTTAATTCTTTTAGTTGTATGGGATATATGGAATCCGGCCCCGGTGATTACGCGTTTTCATTTTATCAATATAGCGCATTACTCCCCTTCACTAACGACAATATTATCCAAAATATTACCATTATCAAAGGTATTGTATCTGTGACCGTAGGGATATTCGTTACATCTTCCTATAGTAAAAACTGACCTAAAAATTCGTTTAGCAAGGTAAGCCATTTCCTTGTTTTCAGAGACTAGATCTCCATTTCCATTTTTTAATGGACCTAAGACACTTTTACTGGATTTCTATTATTGACGTATTGAAAGAACGCTTGGGTTTTCTTTACCGTCACGAGCTATGGAGATTTCAAATTCGCATTGGACTTTTTATTACACTTTTCGCTTCACGCCTCAGGGATATGTAGTTGTTTCGTAACAACAAATTGTCTTTATCGACCTTATGTTGCCTATAAGCCCTATCTCTACTCTTTATAATGTCTCCTACTCTAGAAGTAAACACAAGGGCTTGTTGTTTACTTTCGCACGCTTATTTTGTACGTACACTTTCCTCATTTATAGTCCTAAATACTGTTTCGAACTATTCCCACATTAGTTTTGCGTTGGAGTTCCCCATCACGTTTCCCAATTGACGTGTGACAATTTATTTCGAAATTTACTAAAGTCTGCGCGCTGGAAGTTAGGAATTTTCGTCGAGTTAGCTGGTTTCGAGTGACTTACTGAGAGGACAAAATCTACCATATTGTGATCGCTATTGCCAACGGTTCTATTATTTGAAGATCAGTAATTAGCCTATCATCCGTACTATACTAAATCTAAAATACTGTCCAACCTCGTAGGTTCCCCCAACTTTTGAATAAGAAGCTATCCTCGAGAAATTAACTAAACGATTACCTTCCGCGTCTCCCTGCATTGTATCGTAATTTACGTTAGCGCAATTAAAGTCACCCATAACTAAAGCCTGCTCACTACCGATTATTCGCTTTAGTTCACGATATAACGCTTCGTCCGTATCAGCTGTTTGATTATGGGACCTATATATAACCGCAACAAGAAGTTTGAAATCGTTCAATTTAAATTCTGCTATAGTCGAATCTATCGGTTCTGGAATTGTGTGCTTTACTTCTATAACGTTCGCTATATATCTTTGATATACAACATAACACCGTCTCCTCGCCTACCTATTCTGTTTTTAACAAAAAGTCTATAACCTTTAATTTGATACTCACATACAAAGTCACGAGTTTCAGTGCTAAGCCACGATTCATTTATCGCAATTATATCATAGTCTTTCCAAGCAATTAAAGAAAAAAATTCGTTTATTTTATTTCGTAGGCTACGAGCATTTAAGGATAGAACCTTCAAATTGTTTGTAATTGCGACAACTTCGCGAGCGCAGTGGAAATTTATGGAATTTACGCTGGGACCGTTCGAGTTACGGCAGCCTGAAAAGAAGAGACAGTATTATGAAATAGTCTTCCTAAACGCGCAGCTCCTACGTCATTAAGATGAAGTCCATCTCCGAGGAACAAGTCCCTCCTGCCGCAGAAACTGTTCCAAAAATTCTCAAAATGCACTCCTTCCTGTTGGCAAAGAGGCTTTAGGTTATTGTTAATATAGGTCGCCTTGCTGTAGAAATCGTTACGATGGATAATTCGAGGAAGTATACCTGTTAAAACAATCTTATTAATTTTTTCCTTTAATCGCTCTAGTAAGTCCCTGTACCTAGCCAGCAGTTCTTCCGATCTAGAATTTAAAACGTTATTAGTACCGACATGAATAACATACGTTGTGTCCTCGGAGGTACCATCTGTAAATTGGTCAACACTATTAGTTATATCCTCCACCTTGCACCAGGGTAGCAGTAACGGCGCCTACGACGAGGGTTTCTCCCACAGAATTCCTCGAGCTGTCCTCGAACAATGGAATCGCCAACGAGTCGTATTTCCGGTTCATCATCATCTTCAAAACCTAAAACAGAAAACTTATTGTTTGTTATTACTGGTAGACATGTCTTAGGTTTTCTCAATGGGGCTCCATTACGCACTCGAACGAAGGGTTGGGAACTAGGAGAAGAGAGAGGGCTATTAATACTATTATATTATTAATAGAAACTGAGGCAGGAGGGAGGGGTCGCAACTGGAGTCTGAAGGGATTCTAATTTTGCCGTCAGAACATCACCCTTTCTTCAAGCTTACTCTGGCCTCCTTCTCACGCTCTAACTCGTTCCTCAGCACTTCTAAGTTTGAGCACCACCTGCAAACTAACTGTTCATTA
Source organism: Bathynomus jamesi (assembly GCA_023014485.1). Taxonomy (NCBI): domain Eukaryota; kingdom Metazoa; phylum Arthropoda; class Malacostraca; order Isopoda; family Cirolanidae; genus Bathynomus; species Bathynomus jamesi. Next base: position 125,974 of record JAJOZX010007332.1, on the reverse strand, counting down.
TTATTAGCCATTGTAAACGCGTAAGCGGCAAATTTCCCTTCACAGCGACTGCAAGTACTTGACGGGGGTGCCATGCTTTTAATTAGTTAAACAACAACAACAAAAAACAAAAAAAACGAGCGTTTGGAAATTAATAAATTACAATGTAGGTCTACCGCGTTTTTGAAACGCAGAAACAGGTTCTTGTAACACAAATTTATACTAAATGCATATAGAATTAAGCTACCGACAAAAGATCTGTAAAAGAAGAGTATTTATAACACTTATCTGTCCGCGATTTGACCCGACTTTTTTCCCTTTTCTTCACACGGTGCGGGACCACACTCTTCCTGACCTCTCGAAGGAAGGAAAAATGAACCTTATGTCAGCACGTTTTTTGATAGATTTGAAAAACAACACGGCAAGCCACGTGCCGTAGCCTTGGTTTGATCAAATAATATAGTATTGAATAACGTCAATAAATGAAATATATTCGTTAATGAATGATTAGTAGCACGAAGTAATTTAGTTATGAATGCACCGAACACTATTTTTTTTAAAACACTTCAACGAAAACCACTTATTCAATTGATAACAGGACACTCGATAAAACACGTCTGTTCACAGGGAAAGACTGATCACGAATGAAACACTGATCATATATATCATATATATATATATATATATATATATACATATATACACACATATATATATATATATATATATATATATATATATATATATATATATATATATATAAATAAAATATATATATGTATATATACAGGGTGGGCCGTAAGTTTCCATACATAGGAAAAATAAACATTTTTTTATGAACAACCATTTTTATTTATATAATATGCTCTACATGGTTGCCATTGTTTTGAAAACACATTTCAATACGTGTTCCCCACTGTTGATGAACACGCATTAGCACAGTTGACGTTATGCTTGTGATGGCGTTGGTGATACGTTCCTTTAGATGATTTATGTCTCGTATCTTTTCCTGATACACCATGGCCTTCAAGTGCCCCCAAAGATAGAAATCAAGGGGGGTGAGATCTGGGGATCTGGGAGGCCACTCCACAGGACCACGCCGACCAATCCAAGCATCCGGAAACTGCTGATCCAAATACCGACGCACGTGAAGACCATAATGAGGTGGAGCTCCATCTTGCTGGAAGTAAACTGGGAAGTTACCTTCCTCGTTTAGCAGGGATGGGAAAATCTCTTCTTGCAACATGTTAAGATACCTTTCGGCATTAAGATTTCCACTGACAAAATTGGTCCAATAATTCTGTCACCCCATATCCCGGCCCACACCATCACTTTACCGGCACCTTGCATCTTCGTCGGACTCAGCCAGTTAGGGTTAGCATTACTCCAATAACGTATGTTTTGCCGATTAACCTCTCCATTGACGTAAAAATTTGCTTCATCAGTAACATAAAAACAAACGTTTAATTTTTCCTATGTATGGAAACTTACGGCCCACCCTGTACAATATATATATATTAGGGTGGTCCTCCCTTAGAGAGGCGATATTTTTTTTGGTAATTTACATGCTCCCACCCAATAAAGTTGTTCCACTTAATAAGAAAATAATTCTGCTTCAATTTGAGCTCGATCGGACAATAATTAGAGGTGGCTGTCGAAGCTTGAAGTTACCACAAAACTGCCCGTGAGTCCCCCCCCCCCCCCATTACGATGGGTATTACCCGCTCAAGGCGGGGGTTTTCTATTGACCCCCCGAACAATCTCAGTTGGCCCCCAGGGATCCATGGATCACCACTTGGGAACCACTGATATAATGTGTAGTTAAAAGATTTTTATTTTGCATATATATTTTAAATTATAAGCGTTATACATAACACTGATGACGTACTATTTTGAATCGTCATGGCTGGCAAGACCACTCACTGTAGCTCACTGTTTAAGATCTTCTTAGTAGGTTCAGGATATTTCTTCCTGTGTTGCTCCACGACTTTCAATAGGTATTGAAGTTGTTCTTCATTCTTAGTGTGTTTTCCACTATAATCCTGGATAAGTGCAATCCCGCGTTCGGCATTGTCGTTCACGACCTTGATGTTTTCAACTTTCCGAAGAGCCTCTTGAAACTCATCATCTGAGTCCTATGTTGACGGGTCTTTTTGCATAAATACAGTATTGATATTGAGGGCCGTATAAGCTTGAAAGTGTTTCTCGTGCTCAAGGAATCCAATGTTGGGAGATGATCTTGACGAAGGCTCACACGTTTAGGACATTTTAGGCTGCCTTCTGTCTCATTAATTCCCTTTACAATTAATCTTTTTGTGTCTACTGATACAGAAGCATCAAACAGTGCCAATCCCACCATTTCCTCAGATAGGTACCACAAGTGGCCAGCAAATTTAGATGCTGCAGATTTTGCCCATTTTAAGGATTTCGTTCAAAATTTAAAGTTTAACAGCCACCCCTAAATATTATCGGATATGGTAAAAACTTTGCCAAAATAATTTTTTTATGAAGTGGAACTACTTTATCGGGTGGGAGCAGTAAAAATAAAAAATTCGTTTTTGAGGACCACCCTAATATATATATATATACATAATATGTATACACACAATATATATATATATATATATATATATATATATATATATATATACAATATATGTTATAATGTTATAATGTTTCAGACCAACAAAGACCCTAGGATCCACTCATGGCTGGTCTACCTAACTGTGTTCGAAATCGTGTATTGTGTATGTCCTCCGTGGTGGCGGAGGGGACCTACAATTTTACGTGGGTTCCGAACTACAAGAACATAAGAAATTTATCTAAAAACCGCCAGTAAATTGGCAACGACCAATTTTTACGAAAGTAAATAATTATCAATTTAAAACACATTAATTATCGATTTAAAACTAAAGATAGAATCTCTGGATCCAGAGGATCTAGTCATAATAGACTACTATCCACAAATATGTTACACTCTATATCTATTTATAAAGGACATGCAAATATATCAGATCCAAAGAATCCAGTCAATTTCATTACGGTATCCATCAAGTCACGGTCCATATCGATTGCGAACTAAGTCAAAATTTACAATCATATACATTACAATATATACACTTACGAGAAAAAGTGTAGGTGTGGCTGTAAAGACTGTACAGTAATGTAGAAATGTGTGTGCACCCATTTTGGGTCTCCCATTTAAAGGTGTTTGTGGGGCAAGTGAAGATCATGAGTTTTTCAATACCTCACAGTACTATGGGGGGCACCGCTCGGCAGAGGAATCTCTTTAAATGGGGTGTGTAAGGACAGAGAGTATCCCCTAACCCAAGACGCTGCCTCCCTATATCCCACAACACTTGTGTTGAGCTGTGGGATCTATCCCAGAAAGCCTTAATTTTACTACCTTAAACTATACCCTTTCTATCAACATATGCGTCTAATCGATTTTTAAACATGTTTATAGACGTGCTACTAATTACTTCTACCTGCCAA
>JAJOZX010007332.1:0-117500 GCA_023014485.1 Bathynomus jamesi | reverse complement strand
AAGAAAGGGTGGAGGGGACAGTCGAAGTGGAAAAAGACCAAGGATGACAAGGACTGCAGGGTCGAGCCCCATCATCCTTGGGTGCTAGGGCCGGGAGGGCGCACGTGAAACCTCCAGGAACAAGCACGTACAAACGAGCACAAAGAGCACTCAAGAGCACGAGCTTAGAACCCCCTTGCGGGTATATAATATATATATATATATACACAATATATATATATATATATAATATATATATATAATATATATATATATATATATATATATGCACTATATATACATATATATATACATAATATATATATATATATACAATATATATATATATATATATATATATATATATATAAAAGCACACCGGACAAAAAATTAGTCACCCCTAATAGCACCGATAGTAGGAAGTTCAAGGTCACACAGAGGGCGCTGATGTAGCATTGGTAAATGACAAGTAGCGGTGACGTAGCACACAGGATCAGATCTGTTTCGTGAGGTGGTGAAGAACAAAGTGTGTGTTGGATATAGTCTGCAAAATGGGTCGTGAGGCAGACGTTACTCAGTGGCAAAAAGGAGCCATCGTGTTTGGCAGAGCCCACGGACACAAAATGTCTGAAGTAGCCCAATTTGTTGGTGTGTCAACGCGTAGTGTCCAGCGAGTTTACAAAGAGTGGTGTAGTTCGCAATCAACTGACAATCGACGGCGTAACTGTGGCCGGAAAACAATTCTCGACAATAGGGGCCGCCGCCATGCTTCTCGTCTAGTAACTGCAAATCGTTTTCAAACCAGAGAACAATTGCTCCAAGAAACCAATGAGGTTCTCCAGCGACCAATTTCCGAACGGACATTGCGACGAGAACTGCATGCGATGGACATCTGGAGCAGGGTACCACGGAAGAGGCCGCTGTTAACAGCAAGTCACAAATTGGCACGTTATAAATGGGCTCAGAGGCACAAAAACTGGACTGCGGCAGATTGGAAACGTGTAATTTGGTCCGATGAGTCCCGTTTTTGTTTGTTCTCCAATGATGGGAGGCGACGAGTACATCGCAGGTCCAATGAAGCCTTTAATCTTGAATGCGTCGAAGGTGTTGTTCAGGCTGGAAACAGAAAGTGAAGCGCAGGAATAGACACCCACGGACTCTGGCGGAACTTCGGGACCGGCTGATGAACGAGTGGCAGCAAATCGATGTTCAGTACATGCACAACCTCGTAGAGTCTCTGCCTCGCCGGATTCGAGCGGTTATCAAGGCCAGGCGCCGTCACACGTTATTAGGTACATTCTGAGAGGGGTGACTAATTTTTTGTCCGGTGTGCTTATAATATATATATATATATATATATATATATATATATATGAATAATACACACAGACCGTGCATGGAACAAGGAACTCTTCTAGGATAATTAAATCCACTATAATCCGAATAAGTTATGGTAAATGACAAATACTCTAGTTTTTCTTTTCATGATGCTAAGTAGTATGCCCGCAAAAAGCGCGAGTGCAATGTTGCATAATGTTGCAAGAGTTCCACCCCCACCCCCTTTGTTGCCAACCGCCCCAATCCCCTTTGTTGCTATGCCCCGCCCCCCCTTGTTGCCAAGCTATTCCCCCCTAAGGGGCAGAAAGAAAGAGAGAGAGAGTGAGAGAGAGAAAGATGCGAGTACCAACCTTTGTTGCCAATCCCAAAATGGGAATGCAAGGGGCATGCACCTTAGAGGCGGAGTTCTCCCACAAGCTACTCCCCCCAAAGGGGCAGAAAGAAAGAGAGAGAGAGAGGAAGATGAGAGCACCAACCTTTGTTGCCAATCCTAAAATGGGATTGCAAGAGGCATGCAACTTGGAGGCGGAGTTCTCCTTCAAGCTATTCCCCCCAAAGGGGTATACCTAACCTAAGAGGCCTCTATGGGAGGGAAGGGGTTTCCTCACCACCCAAAGGGCCAGAAACAGAAAGGACCAGATTTCCTTGCTCGGCTGGGAGCCGAGCTTGTATGACTCCGTAGTCCGCCTCCCGCTCTTTTATAGACCTCTAATCGGCCAGTTGGCTGAGTTGCCAGATAGCGCCATGTATTTAATTCACCAGCCAATAGAAGGCTGAGTTGCCAGTTTGTGCTATATATTTAATTAAACCATATATTAATCATCCAATAGAAAACTGAGTTGCCAGATAGCAATATTTATTAAATTAATATATTATTCAGCTATTTGGTTGCTTAATACCACCATATATTTTAATTTATATGGTGATAGTTGTCAGGTACTGCCATTTATTTTAATTCGTTACCACAACAGATGAATCTTCTCCTTAATTCCAACAATTTACTTTAAAAAAATTCTGTTTATTAAATAAATAATTAGAATTTAAACACACTCTTTACACAAGTAAAACAAATCACTTTATTACTTAATTCCTATTTTTATTATTATTAATATCACAATTTTCGTTAAGTCACGAATAACAGTGGGAAAAACGAAAGGAAAAGAAACCTTACGAAGAAAGGTGAAACGAACGACAATTTCAGGTCAAAACACACGGTCGTCTCCCCCCTCCCTCATTCCCCCCAAACTTCTCACCCCATCTGTGCTTGTATAAATATTAATTATTTTGAAAATATACAAAACGTATAACCATATTTGTAGAATAATTATATATATATTATAAACGAATGAGCAATTCATGCTCACACACACACACACATATATATATATATATATATATATATATCGGGTGGTCCGAAAAAAATGACGCATTTTTTAAAAATTAATATCTCAGTAACCCCCTTCCTTATCATGACAATTTTTATATGCAAGATACTTTCAAACTTCTTTTTTTGAATGCAAGAAACGGAATTCTGATATCTTTTATAGTTTTCTCGCAATTAACAAAAGTAACAACATGGGTCAAAAAAACGAATATCATGAGAAAGGAAAAATTTAATCAGAAATTTAACTAATTAATTTACAGTAAATGATCGATTGGACCACCACTCTGTTGACACACTAATCTAAGTCTTTTCTTCCACACAAAAATAATACTTCTTACTTCATTAATGCCAATTTCTTGCCAAGATTCAAGTATTTTACTTTTTAATTCTGATTCGGTGAATTTTTCTCGTCGACCTCGGTAAACCTTCTCTTTTAGTAACTCCCAAATTGAGTAGTCCATAGGATTACAATCTGGGCTTTGTGGTGGCCACTCATTTTTCGTTATTAATTTTGGTGTATTGCTAATCAGAAACGACTGTGTGGCGTAGCTTGTATGCGACGGTGCTCCATCTTGTTGAAATATGAAATCATTTTCTTGATACAGGCGACGACAATCCGGCAACAATTTTGTTCTTAAAAGTTCAATGTAATTTGCAGAATTCACCTTTGTCTTTTCAGTTTCAATAAAATGAACATCTGTCTTGCCATTCCAAGAGACCCCTGCAGATATCATAACCTTTTTGGAGAATCTTGACGTTTCATGATACAATCTGTTTATTGAAATGTCACACTTTTTACCACGCCCGTAGACAACATCATTTTGACGGTTTCGCGGAATTTCTAGAGTGAAATCTTTTTCATCCGTGAAGACTATCTTTTTAATATCAACGACAGAGAAATTATCAAGTAACTTTCTGCACCTTGTTTTTCTTTTATCCTTAACAGTATCACTTTTTCTAGAAGATACTATTCTTTTGAAGGCTTTTAGTTTTTGTGCTTTAATTATTCGGTATACAGAAGTCTTTCCAATATTCAAATGTTTAGCAATTGTTCTTTGTGACAAATGACTTCCTGGTTTATCTTCTTGAGAGCAGATTTTATCGTTGATGTAATCCACATTTTCTGGAACCGAAGCTGTTTTAGGTCTACCGCTTCCTGGTTTTCTGGCAGTACTTCCCGATTCGCGAATCTTCTTTAAGAGTCTTTCCACTGCACGCCTTTTCCACTTTTTGCCGGGAAACTCTTGCAATAACCTTCCAGTCTTCCATCCTTTTTCACAGTAACAATTTTTAATGAGAATACGATCTTCCTCTGACAACATCATTAAGGGTACTGACGAATTGTTAAAAAATAAAAATATCCACAATTTGACTTGTTCATTCCTGTAGAGTTTTGTAATAACTTGCAAAAATATCGCATGATATCGTATAAAAATGATATCGTATAAAAAACGGATATTATATTGCGATTTTTGTTTTTTTGACCCATGTTGTTACTTTTGTTAATTGCGAGAAAACTATAAAAGATATCAGAATTCCGTTTCTTACATTCAAAAAAAGAAGTTTGAAAGTATCTTGCATAGAAAAATTGTCATGATAAGGAAGGGGGTTACTGAGATATTAATTTTTAAAAAATGCGTCATTTTTTTCGGACCACCCGAATATATAAAATTTTCTTTTCACAGTTAACTAAAAATATTCTGTGAAATTTCAAGTTCATTTCATTATATCCGTTGTTTGATGCAGACAAAACGAATGATGGTGAAGCCAACAACTCGCCTCCACCACCGCCTTATTCACTAACACCAGGTACACCGACAAGGTAACTTTAATTATATCAACGAAATAATTGCTTTCCATTTTAACCTAACTTCCTAAATTTTTTTTCGTTAATTTTATTAATTCTATCAAATTGAAAAATCTATGTACAAACACACACACACACAATTGAGCAACTTTCTCCTTACCTTATATATATATATATATATATATATATTTGTACAACTTTCTCATAATTATTCATTAAAAGAAATAAGCACATCAACTGTGTCTATTTACTTTTGTCACTCCTCTATATATAAACTTTTTCATTTCATCTCATTTTCATGTCATTTCACTTCATTTCACTAACCTCATTTCATTTCACTCATTCCTTCTTTGAATTCGTCTGTGGAAGAAAGAATGTAGAAAACGCCCCAAGCAAAGAAATCTAATGGGGTCAAATCTGGAGATCGCGCTGCCCAGGGCCTATTTCCCCTACATACAATCCAACGATTTTGAAAACGCTCGTTTAGGTATGTCTGAACAATTCTGACATAATGACATGGTGCCCCATCCTGCTGAAAGAATACATTGTCGAGAATGCCATCTTCAAGAAGTTGAGGTTCTAGAAAATTTTGAAGCACATCAAAGTAAACAGGCCCCGTCACTGTAGCCTCTGCAAAGAAAAAGGGCCCGTAAATCTTAGACTTCGTCATTCCAAGCTACACGTTGACTTTAGGTGAGTTTCTTTCCCATTCAGTGAACTCAGTTGGCTTTTCATTAGCCCAGATACGACAATTACGTCGATTGATTTTACCACAGGTCGCCTCATCGCTAAACAAAATGTGGTCCATTAAATTGTTATTTTGAATTTGTTCGACCAGTTCCGCACATATTGCTGCTCTTTTTGGAAAATCTTCCTCGTATAAGCTGTGTAACAGCTGAATGTGATAACACTTCTTCGTCAGCGTCGAACGCAAGATTCTGTGAACAGTTGTTTTGGGTATGGTCAATCTGTGGGATGCTTGGCGAACTGACATTCTTTGATCGTCTTCGAACATTATGCGAACAGATTCAATGTTTTGTTGTACTGTTCTTGGGCGTCCACTTCCTTCATCATGCACAGATCCAGTCCTTTTGAATTTGTTCACCAATTCACGAATTGCTTTATCTGTCAGTCCAGGCTTATGAAACCTTATTGAGAATCGGTCTCTAATTTGGCACCAATGATATGGATCTGAAAAAATTAATTAAAAATTTAAAAATAATTAAAATAGAAATCTAATGCATGTATTTGTCTAGAAAGGTGCGTGCAATCATGTCATTAAAACATTCATTTGAAATTCAGCCTATTTCAACAAAATAGATAGGGACTTTTGCGACACCCTGTATAACAAGTGAAAAGCTGTTTAATATTTTGTTCTAGAGAATCATTCTGTAAACTTTACTACTAAAATTTGTTTGTGAATTGAAGATTCTTAAATTAAACGTTTTTCGCAACCATTCCATATTTAATATTAAAAGAAAACTAGTTTATGTTTAGTAAGAAGGGTAACTTAGCTAAATTGAACAAGGCCGTCGTTATTGTACGGTAGCTTATATGATTCTGTAACTGTAAACCAAAAGTTTTAATGAAAGAGTGAGGGAATCAAAACTGAAAAAATGCAATGGTGCATATTGGTACATATTAAATTCTTTGAATTTAATGATATATATATATATATATATATATTTTTTTTTAAGGTCGGGAAGAACCGATTCGCCTCTATTTAAAAAGGCATATCCTTCGCAAAAACAAAGAAAAAGTGAGAGGAAAGACAGAGGAAAAAGAAAGGGTGGAGGGGACAGTCGAAGTAGAAAAAGACCAAGGATGACAAGGACTGCAGGGTCGAGCCCGATCATCCTTGGGTGCTAGGGCCGGGAGGGCGCACGTGAAACCTCCAGGAACAAGCACGTACAAACGAGCACAAAGAGCACTCAAGAGCACGAGCTTAAAACCCCTTTGCGGGGATATATATATATATATATATGGAACTGCTCACTTCAAAAAATATAACTACGTCTAAATGGCGTCCAAGCAGAAATATATGTGAAAAATGCTCTGTATGAATTGGTCCCCAATTAACCCACCCCTAATATCTCCAGTCTAACTGTAGAGTAAGTTAAACCTAGCCTTATAGGGGTCGGCCTAGAGATTCCAGAAATGGTCCAGAGCGGGCAGAGTAAATTGAGGTCCACAGTAGGATTCCTCACCAAATTAGGTTAGGGTAATTTACTTTAGCCTTTGTTAAGCTATGAGTTGATGCTAGGTCTTAGACCACAATGTAGGCCTAATTTTACTGACCTAGCTTATATTATGTCCCCAAACTGGGTTTCAAAACGTGATTGATCACTTACTGAGTGTTATTAGACAGTCTCTCTTTTCTCTCCTCTTGGTTTTGAGAGCGTACTTGCTGGTGGAGATATTTTATTGTTTTCAAGCCTCTTTGTTCTCCATGTCGGTTGTTGCAAGGTCCTTGTTCTTCCAAGGCCTCTCTCAGTTCTCCCAAGTTCTCTCCAAGTTCTCCCTTCTCGTTCCTCCCTGCCGTTCTTGATGCAAGTCCTTTGTCCTTTTTTTTTCCCGGCTTTTTTTTTTTTCCACCAGCGTCCTTTTGGTTTTTTGGTTGGTTGATCGGTAGTGTAGGTCTACTACCGAGCACGCTCTGGTCACACAGTATATAAATACTAGTGTGGAGAATAACTAGTGAGCAACCAATTGGTTTCATCCACCCAGTTATTGACATAAAAGGAGTTTAATAATTGTTAGATTAACTACCTACCTACTCAGTGGATCATTTTCGTTACCTCCCAACTATCCACATGTATCAGTTTGCCATATATATATATATATATCGTGGCGGATTCAGGATCTTTCCATGGGAAGCCTGTGGGTTTGCCAATCAAATTAAAATCTGGCATATTTGAAATTTAAGAGGATTTAGAGGGAAATGTCAACGTAAGATTTTTTTTTTATAAGTCATGACAATGATGGTGACGTGGTACTTTGGTTTTCTAAAAAGTAAATGTAACAACAGATGTTTTCATCTAAATTCATTATTATACATATCGGTGATTTTTCAAACATCTGACTTTTTAAAAGTTTGTATTTTTTTTATTAACTGAAATAAAAGCATGAAATTTTTGCTGTGCTTTCTCTACACATGGAAAATTAGTCCATTAGAACAAAATACAGTATGTTCTACTGTATGTGATATCGTTTCAGCTCACGATACTTACACGGCACCTTCGATTGAAGGGTCTTGTCCAACAGATTTCCTACGGTGATTGCTAAAGGAATATCATGGGTACCAACATCACCAAATCCAAACCCCCTCTGACGTCAGGCATTCCCTGACGAAGTGTACTTCTGAATACACAAAAGGCCTTGGAATCATTTTTCTTTTTCCTGGTGGGTTTGCATCATACTGTATATATACACAGTATATATATGTGTATATATATATATATATATATATATATATATATATATATATCGTAAATTCATGCTGTTTGAAATTTTATAATTTTATAATCCTTGTATCATTATATACCTATATCTTGGCCAGACTGTGAATGTTAGAGTTGCAGGAGGAGAATCGGAGCCTGGATTGGTTGGGAGAGGGGTCAGGCAAGGATGCTCCCTGTCCCCCGTGTTATTTAACATCTATGCGGAAGCAATGATAGAAGCACTCTCAGATATGGAAGAGGGAATCAAAGTGGGAGGTAAATTGGTCAAATCTGTAAGGTTTGCAGATGACAAGGCATTTGTTTGTAGTAGAGGAAGGACTGCAAAGAATGGTCAATAGCTTGACAACAACGGCGGAAGAATTCGGAATGAGAATTAATGAGACCAAGACAAAGGTAATGAAAATTGCAAGAAGAAAAGGAGCACAAATGAACCTAGCAATAGGAAATCGGACCTAGAAGAAGCTGAACAGTTTAAATATCTGGGAAGTTTATTAACCAACAATGGAGATTGCAATAAGGAAGTAAGATCTAGAATTGGTATGGGTAAGGTAGCTTTTGAGAGATAGAGAAAAAAGACGACTACTTACAGGTAAACTCAACTTGAAGCTGAAGAAAAGGTTAGTAAAAAGCTTCATATGGAGTGTGGTATTGTATGGAGCAGAAACATGGACACTGAAAACAACTGAAAAGAAACTCTTGGAAAGTTTTGAAATGTGGATTTGGAGAAGAATGCTAAAGATAAGCTGGAGGGAACACCAAAGTAATGAGGAAGTACTGCAACAGGTGAGGGACGAAAGAAAACTCATTAAAGTGATAAGAGAAAGACAGAAGAAATGGATCGGACATGTGTTGAGAGGAGAAGGATTGTTGAGGGAGGTGATAGAGGGTAGATATGAAGGTAGAAGGCCGAGGGGAAGGAAAAGGAAAGCAATGCTGGATGATTTGAAAGCAGGCAGAAGCTATCATGAAATGAAAAGGATAGCTCAGGATAGGACACTTTGGCGGGACACATGAGTTGGACCTGCCTGATAGGCAGAACACGATGGATGGATATATGAGCGTTCAGTGATTGCATGTATATCCTTTGAGGGACTTAGTGAATAAACGATGGTGTTAATATTTGCAAAAAGTGTCCTTCCCAACGTATAGATGATCTCTGCTTACATGTAGTGATAGGGGGAAGTGGTCATCTTCCAAGTCTTTCCCTCTCCCCTCATTCATTTACCCCTCTCCATAGAAGGAGAGCTTTGTGGTTTACCATTAATTATGCTATGATAATGACACGCGAAGGAAATAGACTGGTAGAAAATCCTCGCTTTGCTTTGTGTGGGATAAAGTAGATTATGTAAAATTTGACTTGGTGCTACATGTATCTGTATGTCGCGAGTTGTATGACGATGAAGAAATAGGATCCGCGAAGGAACTTCTAAATACTCTGTGTAATGCTCGCCTCCCTCTCCGTAGAGGAAATGCAAAAGGCGAGAACGTATTAATAAAAGACATCATTAATAGAGTGTCCACCTTACGGACAGATGAATGTGACGTTACCTTTTGCGTAACGAACTTTAATAAGGTTCCAGTAATATGTATGCATGATGTAGATGTACCAGTGCTCCTCAAGGAGTATAATGAGGTTAAAAATTCATTGATAGAAGTGAGACATCAACAGTTAATTAATAGCCAGAAAAGAGTATTATCTTTTGAACAATTGCGCTCGGTTAAAAAGCATGTGCGGCAAGGCATCATACGTGAATATAGGTTCAGGGAACGTCAAGACCGACTTGGTATGTGGAGAATTGGAAGATAAATGTTACCCCTACTCCCGAGAACCTCACAGCATGGAAACATTCAATATATCACGAGATTCAAATAAATGGCTCCCCTACTCACAACAAACAAATATAACTGGTTTTTTAGTTAGACAAAAAAGACTAAAACCAACAATAACCTAACATAAAATATAAAGAATATAAACGAAGTAATTTCGTTCAAAATTACAATAGGAATAAAGACTTGTTTGTTGAAATAGCTTTTTGGCAGTTTGAACAAGGAACAAATATTTCGTTTAATAAATATGATCGGTTAGATTAATAAATGAAATATAACAGTAATAATTATTTCAACTCACAAGGTAGTACTTTATTAAACAATGTAAAAAGTTCCAAATTTGATTTAATTAGCAGTAACTAAATCATAATATTTTTTACATTTCCTTTCAAAAAAATTGTTTAGGTACTTTCCTGTTATCCCGGACCCTAGACTTTTTGTCAGTTGTCAGACTTCAATTTTAACAGAATGTTTTCGTTAAAACTAACGAAAATATCACGACTAAACCCAACCTTACCAACTAATTAGGTTAATTGAATGCCCGGTTAGGCAAACTGTACGCTCTTGATAATTGGTTAGGTTAAGTCGTGATATTTTCGTTAGTTTTAACAAAAAAAAGTCTGGCAACTGGCAAAAAGTCTGGGTTCCGGGATAACAGGAAAGTACCTTTTTTAATGATTAAAAAGAAACTAATGAAACGTGAGAGAACGATATAAAAACATTAAAAACTGCTTAATATTTTCTTTTAAAGAATAATTTTGAAAACTATACAACTGAAATTTCTCTATGAATTGAAAATTTTCAAACTAAACTCAAATTAATTTTATTTCACCAACTATAAAACATGAAAGAAAATTCAACCAAATTCAAAATCTTTTTGTTTGTGATTCTGTAACTAAACCAAACACGTTTTTAAGTGATTCTTCTCTGAACTGAATGTGTAGCATATTCGAAGCTGTACAATTCAAGAAATGTAAATAAGTCTACTTGATGGCCAAACAGACCTTTCAACCTTTCAAAAGTTCCGTGCGATGATTCCTCATTTCACGAAGGTCAAGCTTGTCGGCAGGGCCGTTTCCTGGTATAAGCAGACTAAGCGGCCGCTTAGGGCCCCGCTGCTACTAGGGGGCCACAATGCCACAGATGCCATAGCCAGGACTGAAGCACAAGCACTTGCAGAGGAGGTAGGGTCTTATCGCTTTCAGATTTGCACAGTTGTATGGTATGACATTCTTCATGCAGTTAACCATGTGAGCAAACTTCTGCAGTCTCCTACACAGCAGTTTGATGTGGCAGTCAACCTCCTCACAAAAACAAAAGACTCACTCACCAGCTACAGAAACACAGGTTTTGTTGCAGCACAAGTCGTAGCTAGGGACATATGTGAGGAAATGAATGTGGAGGCTGTGCTGAAGGAGAAGAGGCTCAGATCCACAAAAAAGCACTTTGCTTACGAAGCTCCTGACGAACCATTTACAGAAGCCTTAAAGAGGCTGGAAGTCAAATTTTTCAATGTGGTGGTGGATTGTGCCATCGGGTCAATAAATGAGAGATTCAAAACATTAGATGATGTGAGGGACATATTTGGGGTTCTCCTAAACTTCACCACAATGAACAAGGAAGACTTGTCCTGCAAGTGTGAAAAGCTCTCTAAGATACTGAGCTCTGGAGCTGACTCTGACATTGATGGAAGAGAACTGGCCCTCGAAATTAAGAACTTGCCGACTTTACCTTCACACAACATGACTGCATTGGAACTTCTCTCCTTCATTTTCAGAAGCAACTGAAGGAACTATACCCCAATCTCTGGGTTGCGCTAAGAATTGCCTGCATTCTACCTGTGACAGTAGCATGGCCGTAACTACCTATGAGGTCACCGAGGTCCGGACCTCGGTAATTATTTCCTAAAAAAAAAAAAGAGACTGAACCGTTCTCCGTGTATGAAACGCATATTACCGCTTTTCTTTTGAAAAGAGGGAGCGTCGAGCGTGTATTAAACATTAGAGGGCTTTTATGTTGAAAATACGGTTACCGGAAGTCAAGGGTTTTGTGTTTAGTGTATAGCTTGGGTTGTGTTTGTAGATGTCATTTTGGTCTGAATTTTGCTCGTCCCGCCGCGCTCGAAAAAAATCTGGACCTCACTAATTTCTAAACCCTAGTTACGGCCCTGGACAGTAGCGTCAGCCGAGAGGAGCTTCTCTAAGATGAAGCTAATCAAGAACTACCTCAGATCATCAATGGGGCAGGATCGCCTCAGTGGCCTTGGCATCATAACTTATTCATAAGCATCAACCAGGACGTTGGCAGGGAGATTTCATATGATGATGTTATTGATGATTTCGCCCAGAAAAAATCTAGGAGGCAAAATTTTGAAGATACAAACTGTTCTGTATAACTGTTAGCTATTACGCGATTGCATCGTAGAGTTAGCAGTTGTTTGGTAGTTGATAATTACATTATTTTTTCAGACATAGTTCTGTCATTTATTCTAAATAATATATAAGCTAATTTTCAGGAATTTCATGAAGAGTATTTTTGATGTTTGTCTTCTGAAAGTACCTATTTGTTGTTTTGGACATAAATGTTTCATTAAAATTGTTTCATAATTGTTTTTTATTAACACAGCCATTTTTTGTATGTGTGTGCTGAAGTGATGTAGTAAGGCGTGAGTTGGTGGATGGAGGGGTGGGGCCTCAAATGGGTATACTGCTTAGGGCCCCCTATTGGCTAGAAACGGCCCTGCTTGTCGGCCCTCCTCTCGAGTTGGCCTGGTGAAGTAGTGAGCTGGTTTCTTGTACTCTCCACCTCACATAGCCAGGTATGACCGGCTCATCTGGGATTGTTCTGAGCCAGGCGTCTAATCTTCTTTTGAAGGTATGCACTGCAACATCATTTGTGTTTCTTAGGTCTTTGTGCAGCTGATTAAACAGGTTTGGTCCCCTTACAACAACACTATTTTCTTTCAGAGTTAAGGATGTTCCCTGTCTCACCTTTAATTTGGGAACACGACACAGTCTTCCATTTCTATTTTCCACTGTTCTTTGGGGAGTTACAGGGTTCAGAGTAAGATTAGGGACTAGTTTCTCCATTATTTTCCAAGTGTAAATAATGGTGTATCTCTCTTCTCCTTTCCAGTGAATATAGGTTTATTTCGCGTAACCTTTCCCAATAATTTAGTTCTTTGCACCACTTGATCTTGGCTGTGAAGCTTCTGTGAATCCCTTCTAGCTGTCTAATGTCTTTTTTTTTATATGGGCATGTTAGGACTGAGTAGTATTCCAATTTGGGTATGATCAGTGTTTTCAGTAGAGGAATCATTATATTCCTATCCCTTCGTTCAAAGGTTCTCAGTATATACCCAGTTATTCTCTTTGCTCTGTTTACTGCTATCTTATTTTGTGTTTCAAATTTCGCATCATCACTCATTACAACTCCTAAATCTTTTGCTCTAGAATTTCTCTGAATTTCCTGTCCATTTGGAGTATAATATTCCATGGATTTTAGGTCTTCTCTTTTTCCGTACCTTAACAGCTGAAATTTCTGTGTTAAACTTCATAGTGTTGTCTTCCGTCCACTTGTAGATTCTGTTTATGTCGGTTTGTAGAGAACCTATATCCTCTGGGTTTCTTATTTTTCTACTGATCTTTGTGTCATCGGCAAAGGATGTTACTGTGCTGTCTCTGGTAACCAGGGACGGCCTTAGCAATTGCGGGACCAATTTGGACCATTTTGGTGGGGCCTCCTGGACTTAAGATTATTTCAAATTAGGTATCAAGAATATATGCTATTACGTTCTATTAAAAATGAAACTATCTATATTTATTACTAATAAATATAGATATTGTTTTATTTTTAATAGTCTTGTTTTAACACGTTTTGTTTTAACACGTTGTATGTCAAAATATAAGCTAATAAATTATTAGCTTATATTTTGACATAAAACGTATTAAAACAAAACTATACTTATAAAGAAATCTTTCTTGCTTTCTGTTCTGCAAACTCTCAAAATTTTGTTGAAGTTTAAGTTTTTTGCTTCATCACATTCATCACATGAACTTGACATCTGTTAGTGCAATTTCCAAATCTGCAGTATGTTTTTGTAATTCCTCCTTTGGAATTTGTTGAAATTTACTCAAAAAGCCAAATAAATCAACGTGTTTTTTCAACTACTTAAACCGTGGCTCCAAAAACTACATTCCTTATTTCAAAGCTGGAGGTGGCAACCCTAGTGCGGGGCCCATGTAAGCGCGGGGCCCAATTTGGTCAAATAGGTTCAATTGGCCTAAGGCCGGCCCTGCTGGTAACGTCCTCATCTATGTCAGTTACCATGATTATGAAGAATAGTGGAGCTAATACTGTTCCTTGTGGTCCTTAGCTGAAGAACTCTGATTAAGATACTCCTTGTACTGTAACGACTTGCCGCCGTTCACTAAAGAAACTATAAATCCATTTCCCTACTTTTCCTGTTATTCCCATATATTTCAGTTTATGTATTATGATTCCATGGTCACACTTGTCGAACGCTTTGCCAAAGTCTGTGTATATTACATCATAGTTTTCATTACTTTCAAGTGCATCAATAATGTAGTGTTCCATCAGTTGTGATAGGCATGATCTGCCTGACCGAAACCCATGTTGGCTATCATTTAATTTCTTCCGAGTTTCCAAAAAGTCATAGATTTTCTGTCTAACTATTCTTTCAAATATTTTAGTGAGATGAGATGTAAGCGACACTGGCCTATAGTTTTTGGCCTCGGATCAAGGGCGGAGCTAGCTAGGGACAGGCGGGGCATTGCCCCGGGGCCCGGGACTTGGGGGGGCCCCGGGTCGTTTCAACAAGTGATGAGAAGTTATTTCAGAGAGCAACAAAGCTAGTAAATAAATATAAAAATTATATTTCCTCTGAATTTCCAAGTCAATTACTCTCTTTTCGAATGTGCTTAAAACCAGACATTGAAAAAATGACGACAATCCATGAGCTATATTCATTTTTAATTAAAGACAACAGTACTTTGTGCTCAAGTTTTCCCGAAGTTGTGACTGCCATAACATTGTTCCTCACAATTCCTGTGACAGTTTCAAGTACAGAGAGATCGTTTGCAAAACTTAAACTAATAAAGAACTTTTTTCGAAATTCTATGAATGAAAAAAGATTGAGTGGACTTTCAATTATATCAATTGAAAACAAGAAAGCTAGAAATATTAACTTGGAGGATTTAATTAATGAATTTGCTGAAAGGAAGGCAAGAAAAGTCAAGTTCTGATGTTGTCGTAAGTAAACTTTTATTTCACGGTATCCTTTTTAAAGCTCAATATTTTGCATAATGTTTTGCCTTCTATGCCTCCATGCGAACAAGTAGCATCATAATTCTTAAATATATGCTAAATAAATAATGCAAAGAAAAGCAATATAAATGTATAATAAAATTTTTGTTAGGGGGCCCATAAATAAGTTTTGCCCCGGGGCCCGTGACACTCTTGCTCCGTTCCTGTCTCGGATTGATCTCCTTTATATATTGGGACTATGTTCGCGCTCTTCAAGATGCCCGGTATTTCTCCCGTGTCTAGTGATCGACTCCATATCCAATTTAGGGGCTCAGCGATTGCATTCTTGCAGTTTTTGATCAGTGTGGCATTTCATTTATCCGGTCTTGCCGCTGAGTGTGCTTTTAGTTTCCCTATAGCTTGTGTAATATCATCTGTCGTAAAGTCGAAGTCCGTTATACTTTCCCCTTGTAGTTCTTCATCTAAGAACGCGTTTCTATCGCATATCAGTTTGTCAGTTTTTGGGATACTGAAAGATAATTCGTACTGAGCTCTTAATATTTCAGATACTTCTGTTAGATCATCAGATAAAGCACTGTTCTCGTTTTTCAGAGGTCCAATAGTCGCATCGGTTTTCGACTTCCTTTTAGAAAAATTATAGAAGTAGTTTGAGTTAACCTTTATCGTCTCTATAGCGTCTTCTTTCTGTATGCTTCTCAGTTAGTTCCTGTATGACGTCATCGATACTCTGCAGTTTATCATTTGATATTTCTCTGATGTTGTTATCTTTACAGTTACTTAATTTTGCAGTCACTCTTTTTCTCTTTCAGAACAATGACCTCTTTTGTCTCTCGAACCTGCTTCTCTTTCCTCTTTGTTGTATTTTTGGGACATGTCTTTCCACAATTTCCAGCGTCTTCTCCTCTAAAGTCATTAGCATCTCTTCCGTTGTCTTGGCCTCGAAAATGGTTTTTCACTCTATTACTTCCATGCTGGATGCAACATCTTCCCAGTTTATAGCTTTGGAGTGAAAATTAAAAATTTCGAATTTGCTTCTTTCTGTTATTCCAGTTTTTTCCTTTCCTGTTGCTTTTATATTGGTTGTTTTTTCAATAATCTTGTGGTCCGATATTATAATTGGGGATTTTTCTACATTATCAATTACTTTGCTGTTGTTTGTGAATACCAAATCTAGGCAGTTGTTTTTTCTTGTGCTTTCTGTTATTTCTTGCGTTAACATAAATTCATCAGCTAGAGCTAGTAGCATTTTTACCTGTTCCTGGTCTTCCCGTGTGCCCCCACTGTCCTGGTGTATACATATATTTTTTTTCTATCCTTTTATATTTCATGAATGGGAGATTAAAATCACCAGAGAGAAAAATATTTCGGGTTGGAGAGTGTAGATCTTTTACTTAGTTTCTTACCTCTGTAATGGAAGCTGAGAATTTTTAGGTTGGCGTGTTTGGGGGTCTGTACATTACAATTAGTACCATATTTAATTTTTCAACTTGTTGAAAATAGTCTCATATAACGTAAGGTCAGTGAGGAATTCAATTTGTAGATGTTCATAAAATCTGTGACAGTGCAGATTTGATATTCCTGCAAGAGCATTGACCTGCTAAGCAAGAGCTAAAATTCCTCTCTACCATCCATGATGACTTTATGTACAATGTGTCATCAGCAGTAGACTTGCCAGATGAATTAATGTACGGTAGGCCTTTTTCTGGTGTTTTTAACAAGCGATAATGTAAGGTTCTTAGGCATTGAATTACAAGTAAACAATGATTGCATATTAATTATAAACTGCTATTTACCATACAACAACAGCAGTAATCTAGATGAATACATTGATTTACTGTATAAAATTAAGTCATTATCAGATAACCCCAAATATTCTCACTCTATAATAACGGGGGACTTTAACACGCATGTGAACTCGGAATTCTTTGTAGAATTGGGTAATTTAGAAATTTTGCATCTTGCCTGTCGTAATCCTTGCTCAAATGATTCTCACTGTAAACTCATAGATATGTATTATAGTAAGATAGTATCCCTGTTAAGAGAAGCAGGAAGCCCCCTGATTAATTCTTACAACTATCATACTAAGATTATTCCTGGATGGAATGATTTTATTGCCCCCCTGAAGAGGGAATCGAAAGACGCCTATGATTTGTGGTGCATTCATGGTAGACCCAGATTAGGACCAGTATACATGAATATGTGTAGAAGTAGGGGTCACTATAAGGCGGCCATTAGGCGATGTAAACAGGAAGAAGAGTCTGTTCGACCATCAAAAGCCTGTAAAGCTCGCATAAATAACGATAATAACAAATTTTGGAAAGTTGTTAAGAATCAAACGGGTGTCAAAAGTATCCTCCCTCCGACAATCGATGGGGTGTCGGGGGAGGATAAAATTGCAAAGCTGTGGAAAAAACACCACTCTAACATTCTTAACAGTGTGAGTAGGAATAATCTTAAGATAGATTGCAGCGAAAAGCCTGTGGGAGGGACAAGGGAAAATACTTTGATATCAGTTCCTGAAGAGGTTAATTAAAGAGTTAAAGACTGGTTCTGCGTCAGGGGTAGATGACCTATCGAATGAGCACTTAAAATATGCCAATGACGGAGTATGTCTGCAAATATCATTGCTCTTATCAGCCATGCTTGTTCATAGCCATATATCATAGCAATAGTATATAAGCACACCGGACAAAAAATTAGTCACCCCTCTCAGAATGAACCTAATAACGTGTGACGGCGCCTCTGGCCTTGATAACCGCACGAATCCGGCGAGGCAGAGACTCTACGAGGTTGTGCATGTACTGAACATCGATTTGCTGCCACTCGTTCATCAGCCGGTCCCGAAGTTCCGCCAGAGTCCGTGGGTGTCTATTCCTGCGCTTCACTTTCTGTTTCCAGCCTGAACAACACCTTCGACGCATTCAGGATTAAAGGCTTCATTGGACCTGCGATGTACTCGTCGCCTCACATCATTGGAGAACAAACAAAAACGGGACTCATCGGACCAAATTACACGTTTCCAATCTGCCGCAGTCCGGTTTTTGTGCCTCTGAGCCCATTTATAACGTGCCAATTTGTGACTTGCTGTTAACAGCGGCCTCTTCCGTGGTACCCTGCTCCAGATGTCCATCGCATGCAGTTCTCGTCGCAATGTCCGTTCGGAAATTGGTCGCTGGAGAACCTCATTGGTTTCTTGGAGCAATTGTTCTCTGGTTTGAAAACGATTTGCAGTTACTAGACGAGAAACATGGCGGCGGCCCCTATTGTCGAGAATTGTTTTCCGGCCACAGTTACGCCGTCGATTGTCAGTTGATTGCGAACTACACCACTCTTTGTAAACTCGCTGGACAGTACGCGTTGACACACCAACAAATTGGGCTACTTCAGACATTTTGTGTCCGTGGGCTCTGACAAACACGATGGCTCCTTTTGCCACTGAGTAACGTCTGCCTCACGATCCATTTTGCAGACTATATCCAACACACACTTTGTTCTTCACCACCTCACGAAACAGATCTGATCCTGTGTGCTACGTCACCGCTACTTGTCACTTACCAATGCTACATCAGCGCCATCTGTGTGACCTTGAACTTCCTACTATCGGTGCTATTAGGGGTGACTAATTTTTTGTCCGGTGTGCTTATCTTACCCCTGGTCAAAAATAAGTATGGAGACATTCCGTGCAGAAATAATTACAGGCCTATTGCTGTCGCTTCCTGCTTCTCGAAACTTCTAAAAAATCTCTTGTTACTCCGATTAAATGATTACCTATGGACGTCTCCTAATCAGTTTGGTTTCAAAAGGTCCCACTCAACTGCCTGCGTATCTATGTACTTAAAGAAACAATTTCTAAATACATTGACAGTAATTAAACTATTTATAGCTGTTTCCTAGATAAAGTAAGGCATATGATAGAGTGAACCACAATATTTTATTTAAAAAACTAGAAGACAGGAAGGTTCCCATGTACATATTAAACTTATTGAAATTTTGGTATTCTCACCAATCTTTTACCGTTAGATGGGGCAATGTACTATCCGAATGTTTTGGCTCCTCTTGCGGGGTGAGACAAGGCTCCTTGCTCTCCCCTATGCTGTTTGATGTGTATATTGACGGATTAATTGCTTCACGTAATGAGGCAACAGTGGGATGTTGTATAGATAACACAAGGATAAATAACTTTGTTTATGCCGATGATATAGTCTTCATAAGTCCCTCTGTTAAATGTCTGGATCGGCTACTAAAAGTCTGCGAAGTGTATTCGCAAAAACATGATATTCTTCTTAATGTTACAAAAACTAAGGTTATGCAGTTTCATCCTAAAAGCTATAATCAGCCAGATGACATTGGGTCTAAAATGAAAGGTGAAGTAATTGAGGAAGTACAAGAGTTTAAGTATTTGGGTCAAACTATTACCAGCTCCTTGAATGATGACTCGGATATAAGTATACAATCTCGAAGCCTTTGTGCTAAAGCGAATACGACTATAAGGAACTTTCGGTTCTGTACAAGTGAAGCTGAAGACACTCTTTCGTACTTTCTGCAGTAATATATACGGACAACTCTGGGTGAATTATAAAAAATGTGGCAGAACCCTAAATGTGCTGTACAACAGGTCTTTTACACTTTTACATAAATTAACCCCGAGATGCTCAGCTACGCAAATGTTTGTTACCCGATTACCAACCCGATTATAATTATCCAAGCTATCTATGAGTTCTGCCTTTTATCCTCTAAGCTATAGAATTCTTGGTACGAAAACGTCTGTCTGTAGCTCCAACATTACTGTATTATTTCTAATCAATTGTATATATTTTTATCCTTAGTATGTGAACTGTTATTGTATTAATAATATTTGTCACATGGATT
This sequence comes from Bathynomus jamesi, assembly GCA_023014485.1. Lineage (NCBI taxonomy): Eukaryota > Metazoa > Arthropoda > Malacostraca > Isopoda > Cirolanidae > Bathynomus > Bathynomus jamesi. The sequence goes on along the minus strand of JAJOZX010007332.1, from coordinate 97,549 downwards.
ATAGTCTGACAATAAACCTTTTCATTTTCATATACAGAGCGAGTCACGACGAAATGTCATAACTTCGGGAACTTATTGCTGAGGTCATTCCCAGTCAAAAATGTCATATGAACATAGGTCCGATTCTTAACGGTTATGGAACTATAGATGTTTCAATGTTTAAAAATAAGAAAAAGTGAACAAATAGCTGCTAAAGTTTTTATTCATGAATTTACAATAACTGTTCAAAATGACTACCATCGGCCTCAATACACATCGCGACTAGTCTGTGAATCGCGCGTGTAGCTGGTATTAATTCATTACGATTGTCCTTTATGAGGGCTGCAGCATCCAATATGCGACGGAGCGTCGGAGCAATGCATCTCGTGTTTTCACTTTTCTTTGGTACACCAACTCTTGATGCGCCCCCCCCACAGATAAAAATCTAGAGGGGTTAGGTCAGGAGACCTGGGTGGCCAATTTTGTGCACTACCACACCACAACCGATCCATCGACCAGGGAAGCGATCATCGAGATGCGTTCTCACTCAACGGCTAAAATGGGGAGGAGCTCCGTCTTGTTGGAAGTACATATGCAATCGTGTTGCCAAAGGTACATTTTCTAACAGTGGCGACAGTTCGTCTTGCAGAAATCGTAGATAAATGTCACCTGTAACCCACCTTCGAAGATAAACGGACCAATCAGATGACCGTAGAGAATACCACACCACACATTGACACTGAACTGATATTGAAAATTACTTTCCACAATGGCATGAGGATTTAATTCTGACCACACATGTGAATTGCGAGTGTTGTTGACACCGCGGTAAATTGAGCCTCATCACAGAAGAAGACGTATCGATGCAATTGTCGATCGGCATTGAGCCAATTACAAAATTCCAGCTGTTGGGCAGATCCCCAGGTTAGAGGTGCTGAACGTGCTGTACGTGGTATGGAAACGTGTCTTCTTCGTGTAACGTTCTACATACTCTCGTTTGAGGAATCTAAGACGTGTGGAAATCCTTCGCGTACTAACATGAGGACTCCGCTGTACCATCTGAATAATGTTTTCTTGTTCAGCCAAGTAGTATAGCCGCAAAAGGGGAGAGTGCAGGAATGTTGCAAGCGATTACGTAATGTTGCAAAATGGGGTGGGGGTGTTGCAAAGGGGTGGGGGTTGTTGCAAAGGGGGGTGGGGGATGTTGCAAAAAAGGGAAAAAAATCCCCCAAAGGGGACATGCTGCAGGTGCAACAAGGAAAACTTGGAGGCGGCGTTATCCCCCAAGAGAAAGAAGGAGGAGAGAAAGGAGGAGAGGTGTTCACCTGGCAGGAGCCAAGTGCATATTAAGACTTCAGCCGAGTAGGCGTTGTTTTATAGGCTCCTAATCAGCCAGCTGGCTTAGAAGGCGTAAATGGCCAGAGTTGCCAGATAGCGCCATGTATTCATTTAATTCTAATCGAAGACTGAGTTGCCAGATACCACTTTTTAGCGATACCATTGTATACATTATTATAGACTCCTAATCAGCCAGTTGGCTTAGAAGGCGTAAATGGCTTGAGTTGCCAGATACCACTTTTTAGCGATACCATTGCATACACTATTATAGACTCCTAATCAGCCAGTTGGCTTAGAAGGCGTAAATGGCTTGAGTTGCCAGATACCACTTTTTAGCGATACCATTGTATACATTATATTTCTTAAAAGTTGGTTTAGAATACCGGTAGTAGGTTTAGAAGCCGTAACATGATATAATTAAGTAAAACAACATTGCATCATTCTGTTTATTATAAATATATAGAAAATAAATATACATTTCAATAATAATTGAGGAATATGCATATAATCATAACAGTACAGGAAATATATATACACAATTATGGTGATATATATAAAATAAATATACATTTCAAATAGAAATAAATATACATTTCAATAATAATAGAAATATGCATATAATCATAACAGTACAGGGGAAATATCACGCAAAATATATAAATACATTTCAATAATAATAGAAATATGTATATAATCATAACAGTACAGGAGAAATATCACGCAAAATATATAAATACATTTCAATAATAATAGAAATATGCATATAATCATAACAGTACAGGAGAAATATCAAGCAAAATATATAAATACATTTCACTTTTTTTCAAAATACTAAACTCGGTCTTAATCGAGTTTACAATTACATCATTATTGCTCTGCATTACGCAGTATATGCGGTTTAATAATATTTCACCGCTTAAAATATAGGGAAACCTCTATTCGATATGAAGGGCTTTCATATCGTTCAGTACTATTTTTGTTCCCACTTTACAACCGGCTGGTAAGTCATCTTTAAATACGTCTAGAATACAATCAAAAGCACGCACAAAGAGTTCATCGTTAGCTACATTATTAAACAAGTTTATAAGCACGCTTTTCCAATCGAGGGTTTATTTCTACCGACTCGAGCTTTTCAATCGTGAACTCACTCAACATAGCGGCAATTGAAATAATCTTCTAAATCGTTACGCCAACTGCGCGTTATATAAAGAAATAGTTCTTCAGGGTGAACGGTGTAGGTGAGCTCAGCCTTGTACCAATCAATTGCTTTGTACCAAAGTTCATGTTATTTCAAAGAGTCTAAACTTTTTAAATAAACATCCAGCACTAGACCATTCTCACCAGCCCTACACTCGGTAAACCCATCGAGCAGAGCGGTGTAGGCGTATTCAAGTACTGTATCAAAATAAAGCATGTCCGTAACACGCGCGTCTAATATAGGTTTCAGCTTGCGGAATCCGACGATTTCAAACATTCTGTCGAGGATGAAACGGTTTCGCGTAGGAACAAGAGCGTTATTATCAGAAGCATTCTTCCACATCAGCCGTATATCAATGCACGGCCGATCGTTATTTATACACAACGTACATACAACGGCGTATGAGGGTGCGTCACTAATCTGCTCTCTTCTTGTACCTACGTTAGCAGGTATTTTATAACGATCTTCGCTCCACTTCTCAACTATCACGAAGATTCTATTCATCTCCTCGACACTTAAATAAACCCGTTTGTTTGTTTGTCTACACTCCGTTTCCAGTACATAGCTAATGGTACCGGAATTACGCCTGAACACGCGCAACGATTTCGTCACGGACACATCGTACGAGGCGTTGAGAATGCTGCTCAAAGGAAGTTCCATCGTATTCGAGGAGCGCACGTCCACTCGGTTCAAGCTCTGAGATAACTATGAGCCGTGTGAGGCACGCAGGTAGGCAGGAACGGTTCGACGGGCGGCTGACACGATGATACGTGAATGGGCTTGTTCGTATGATCCGCGAGTCGTACCGAATTGTTGTACATATTTGTTTTTCCGGTACAAGAATTAATTTCATCACTACCAGCCTACGCACCAGACATTTTACCTCAGGATAAGAACTAGGAACATTTTATGTTTTACTAAACATCTTCACATCCGGCGCACTATTTGAGAGGAACATATGCTCATATTTTTCCTTTCTGCCCATCAAACGATACTCGTCTCTAAAGTCTGTTAAAAACTCACGCAGGGCACTAGCCACAACCTCACTACGAACCTCATCATGATATACGTTAATATAGTGATAAAAATACTTAAGATTGTCCATGATCACGAGATTCACATTTTCAGTCGTAGGGTATGAGTAATCGACATGGTGTAGCATGATGTAATACCGCTTGTCACACCACCCATCCGCAAGGCTCATTATCCATACCTGCTGCTTCTCTTCTGCACGCGTTGTTTCTTTTACTTCACGGTGTATGTGAGACTTTATAAAGTTTAGCTCTGCAGTATACTTCAGCACATCGTCTGTGCAACGAAAACCTTCAACGAACTCACCAGAATATCCGTAGAGTATTTGTACATCTTGGAACTTCGCACAATCCAATGTGTTTTTAAAAGAGGTATAGGAGGGAGGAATAGGAAGTTTTTCGGTATCCACCACATCCTGACACTTTGCTGAATACCATTTCATAAACGTTGTACAAGCAATATTAAAGGTAACCATTTGAATACACGTCTGATCTGAATACACGTCTGATCTCTCGGGCTTACTGCAGTCGACTGGCCACGCAGGGACTCCCAGATAGTAGCATGACTCACAGTCTTACAGTGGGCTGAGCTTAGAACTTTCACCTGCACACACACACACACACACACACACACACACAAGGGAGAAAGTGAAACGCTAATTGAAACATGATTTATTAAATAAACGAGATATTCAAGTTATATATATTTACAAATGCGATTTAATAAACGAGATATTCAATTTATATATATATTTACAAATACGTGTAATAAATCAATAGATACTTTACAAATACGATTTAATAAACGAGATATTCAAGTTATATATATATTTACAAATACGTGTAATAAATAGATACGACTATATACAAGACAAATACGTGTGAGTTAACAATAGAAGCATCATACCTTATGGTATCCAAAGGGTACGGTATCATAGGTACCAGGTAACTGGTAACGTTTCCTATAGGTGTTACGGCACACCTTCGTACCCCTAAGTTCCTTCACGCCCCCCAGCTTCTGCGCATGAAAATTGTGGGTGCCTACAATTAGTTGGGAATGTTGTTCGCCCTCATCATCGTCCAAACATACTAGATCCTTCAACGATTCAAAGTTAACAACCCGCCGATTCGCATGGTTGAGCGTAATACCCTTTGCCTTCACGATATATTTCATATCCTCCCCCACCCTGACCCGTACCCCATAAGTTTTAGGTCCTGTTGAGACAAAAGAGTCGGCGTATGCGTTGTCCCCATACTCATCCTTGATCTCATCAGTGAGTTCGCCGAGGAACTCCCCAATAGCGGGCATGTATTCACCCTACCTCACTGTGAATATCACGCTATCTGTATCGGCATACACTACTCTCCGCCCAAGAGAATGCAATAGACCCCAAAGTTTTATACGGGCGTAGGCTGTTGTGAAGCTGGCCACAGGTATGTGTGTAACCCTTGAGGTATCTGTGGCAAATTCAGTGTTGTTGTACTTTATTATGTAAGTATTACCTACATTCACGATCTCCATGACCTCTTTATCGGGAGCATTGGCATAATCCCAGACATCGCTATAACTTTGTGCCAAATGAATGCGCCCTCTGCCGGTATTCTGCGCAAATTTTCCCCATAGACTGTTTAGAGACAACTTTGCACTAAAGCGCTTGCCAGGATTCTTTACAATTTGGACACGATCAAGTTGTATACCTTCGCGGTCGCGGTAACGTTGAATATAGGCAGACTTTTCATCTTCGGTATCAACTCCTCGCGGATACCCTGATGCCTCAACCTTATCCTTCAAAAAGGCATTTATATATGGTGTGAAAAGGTTGGGTAGCTTCTGAAACCTCCACACCTCATGTATCTTCAGTATTCTATAACCATGGCATAAGGCTAGGGCCAGCTCAGGACTTGTATATACGCCTCTGATCTTACGCTGGTGGGGTATATGGTTACAATCGCCTTTATCCTCTTCCGCGCACTTCACGCAAAGGGGAAACATGAGCTTGTCGTCGATAACGACAGGTAAGATCGGCATCCATAAATTGCGTGGGGGGAGTTCGTCTACGAAAGAGAGCCCAAAGTAACGATCATTCAAATTTTTTGAAAATTCATTGATGGAGGGTAGGCTAGGTCCCACCAGTTTCTCAGGAGCGCCCACGGGGTACAGATTGCTCTTCATCACGTATGGGTATAAAGAACAGAAATCGTAGTAATGGAGCTTCACGCCCTCTGTAGGTGGAAAGTATAGTCTGAAAGGATTTGTACGTCCTCCAAACAAGCTATCACCACATTTGAGAGGATCCAGCACCATTGAACGCTTGATCGTGTTTATTTCCTCACGGTACACCTCGTCTGTCTCCATCCGTGCATCATATTCATGCTCCCACAAGACCTTGTGAGTGAACTGTGATCCTATAAGTTGATCGCGGGTGCGGGTCGATGCAAGACAGTCGGCAGGAGACCTACCGTGGATATCTCCGGTGATTCCGCACTCAGGACGGGGGCATCCATGCCACCAGCAACCGTTAAAGGAGTACACAGTCTTCACACCAGTGACACGGTTTTCACTTAACCCATCAACCCAAAAAACACGTCCATTAATCTTAATCGGTACTTCACCCGTGTTGCGGGCTTGCTTTATGTATACACCTGTCTGTTGCTGTAGGTGTATCAGCCAGTAAATAGCCTTGTGTCCGTCACTGCGGGGATTGCTTCGGTGAATAATGGCTAAGGTGTCTTTAGGCATGAAGTTATTCTTGAACACCGTAAAACATAATGATGCGATGGTGGTTGCGACTTGCAGTGGATCGCATTTGAAACGGGCTATGTACATCCTTCTAAAGGCCTGGAAACATACTCTAAGCACGCGCACATCATTCACGCAATAACGCTCACATTCATCAGCTATATTATAAGGGTTACTTTCATTAAAACTGTCGTAGTATCGATCAAAGTCTTCACGTTCATCCATACAGTCAAAATAATGTTCGGGGGGTGGTGGGCCTACATAGTTTAAAGTCTCGCTGGTGAGAAAAGTGTAAGGGAAGTATCCTTTGGAAACTTCAGCTGCTACTTCCATCACCTTGGGTAGCTTTGCTAATTTACAAGGTGTGAATAATAAAGTATCTTTAAATTGTACATTGCCTCTTATCTGCATCTGTATTAATTTGTTGCCTCTTTTCAATGGATCACCTGTAAATATCTCAGAGGATTCGTGTTCAAGCAACTCCTTATAAAGGAACTGCGTGTCAAACTTTGCCCCGTTATGGGCGAGAATATACTCAGTCATTTTTTTGAAATTGTCGGCTAACTTGACAATATAGGACACAAACAGTTTCACAGGACTATCGCGGACATTCGTTTTAAAAACGTTTGTCCGTTTACCACATTTGGGGCACTCGTCACATTCTATACCCATACACTCATCACAGATGGTCTGGCTCACAAGTAAATGTGGAATTACCTCTTTGGTTTCAGCGTTCGTATATGTTTCTATATCGTAGTATACAGTTATAAAAGGGTTATTTTTAGGATTAGCATCTTTCATATAACATACATGCTTTACTCCATCCGCCTTATATTCCTCCTGGCATGTAGGACAGTGAATTACGTCACACTTGTGCTTAAAGTTTCCCCAATTATCCATTGTGTGAAACATACCACATTCACAGATTCTCATTTTCCTGCACGTGCCAATTGATTTATGGAAATCAAAACAGCTATTATTGAAAAATGTGCGTCTACACACATCACAGTCTCTCTTCTCAGCTTCAACTACACGGCTTTCACATTTGGTGCTTTTACACTGCTCACATACCATGTGACATTCTTTACAATGTCTCACTATATCATCCGCAAACTCGAGGCACCCCTTACACAAATCATGATGTCTCCCATATTTTCGACTTTTGTCATAACTCGCGTAAAGCCACCTTATATTACGGATGGGGAGATACGTTGTCCCTGACAATCCTAAAATAAGTAGGGGTCTTGTACGATCTCTCACACAGCTTTTAAAAACATACACAGTCCTACGACGATCATCCAACCCAAACACAACTATGCGGACATTCATTTCCTGTTCTACCCTTCTCTGCTCTTCAGGACCCGTATTACAGTCAAATTCAAGTTCACAGTCTACAGCTAGTTTACGGGCACGCTAATCGACCGTAGGCAGCCAAATTTTTTGAGTCCGTGTATTTTGTACAGTAAACATACGTGCTAAGAGTACTGCTATAAAGCCGCAACCACGATCGACGTTTATATGCTTTCGGTAAATAGTCGGAGAATTGAAGTTAAGAGTATACGGTATGGCACTATGACCCGCAACACGGAATACACGGTCAATATTTACCGTGAAGTTGTCCATATTGAAGGCTATACTACTGTGGGCGGCTTGCATTATACGCCCTAATATATATTCTACATCTTCAGCCGCCAAACGTCTAAATGGCACTATCACCCAATAATCGTCTACATCACCGTCATCTGACCCGAATCCAAAGGACAGACTCGTCCTGACTTCACGCTCGTCACGATGCTTTAGAGCAAACTCTACAATATGCTGTACAACCCGGCGTAGCCCGCGCTCAATTCCTATTGCTATACATGGCTCTAGGGTCGACCCTGACTCTATACCGATTTCTAGTCAAAGCTGGGGTGGGGGCTGCGGATCGCACCAATTCGAGCGTTATTTCATCCTCAACAGAACGGGGGGCGGCGGATGAATTAGGGGATATATTAGCGGAAGGTGCGGCTGTTGGGGGGCCTGTTGCATAGGAGGTTGATGGTTGGGGCTCTATTATTGTAGATTTAACAGAACGGGGGGCGGCGGATGAATAAGGGGATATATTAGCGGGAGGTACTGCTGGGGGTCTTGTTGCGTAAGAGGTTGAGAGTTGGGGATCTATTACCGCTGCAACAGGCGCGTATTTCGTGCGCTTTATACCTGACGTGAGGTTCTCATACCTCCGCTTTGGACGTGCTACCGGTATCGCTGGTGAGGGTTCGTTGGCAGGGGAGGAGATCACAACTACACTGTCGTCGAGGTCATCCGTAATGTCAATGATGGGATGCTCTACCTCATCGTCATTCACGGTTCTGTGGGAGAAGAAAGAAAAATATAAGGAACAGCACTCAAAATTTGTAATATTTTGTAAATGACCCACTTAGGAGTGTGACGTGTTAGAAATGGACTCTGTAGAAAAATTCAGATTCACGAGTCCATCCACATGTATTATATCTGGACCTACAGGATGTGGTAAAACTGTGTTTATGCTTAAAATCATTAAAGAAAAGGGAGAGATGTTCTCGAAATTTGTGCATAAAGTTATATGGTGCTATTCGACGTATCAATCAGTGTTCAACGAGTACCAAGATGATATTTTGTTCCACAAAGGCATATATGACGTTAATTCGTTAAAGGGAAATGAACATACAATAATTGTAATTGACGATCTCATGTTGGAGATGGATAAAACGTTTGCCGAGACATTTACAGTATTCTCCTACCATCTTAACATAAGCGTGTTCTTCATCAATCAGAATCTATTTTTCAAAAATAGATACATGCGCGATGTGTAGTTAAATACGCAATATCTAGTCTTATTCGCGCAACGTAGAGATGTATCACAAATTGGGGTATTATCCAATCAAATGTTCCCGAATCAGCGTAAGGAGTTTCTTGAAGTTTATAAAGAAGCTACAAGCACGCGTTACGGATATTTGCTTTGCGACCTTCATCCGCGAAACACGTTTAAAGTGCTTCTGCGAACGAATATATTTCCAAACGAGCCTGAAACGGTGTATATTCCAGAATGACAAAGAGACTAAAGAAATACCGTGAATTAATAAAAATCTATCATCGACTGCCCCGGGCATTGCAGCAGATGTTTATTAAAAATATCGACGCCGACTTTTTAAAATGCATCTGTGAAATCTGTCTTAACGTTATAAATTGCAAAGTATCAATGAAAACCCATCAGAAGGCTCGCCTACGCCGCTACAAGAACATAATACGTGCACTCGCTCGTAAAAGTCAAACTGTAGCGAAGAATAAACGAATTATTGTAAAGGGTGTCAGGAAATGATTGCCCCCCCTGTACAGAAGAAACTGAAAGGAATAGAAAAAAAACAGACAAAACCACGCGAAAGAGCGTTTAATTTTGAATAAAAAACACTTGTTTTAATATCGGTTGTTGCCCCCATTTGCAGCTCTGACGGCCATTAATCGACTGGGGTATGATCCCAGAAGTGTCTCAAAGAGATCGGTATCATGACTCATTTCTTCAAGGACTTCGTTGATCTTTGCAGTCATAATTTCTGTTGAATACCGATTCTGAATGGGTTGTTCCAGCATTAAGGACTCCACCCGATCCTTCATGATGGATCCGACATGTTCACAGACATTAAGATGGGGAGAATTGCCAGGCCATTCATTATTTCCGAAAAAATCAATGTTATGGTCCTTAAGCAGTTGTTGAGTCGCAAGTGCTTTCATACAGGGGGCTTTGTCGTGAAGAAAGGTTGCCTGTTCGACATCCAAAACACACTCGGGGTCTTTCAAAAACGGAATTACATGTTGGGCTAAAATTACATTTCGAAAATAAGGCCCATCCCAACTGGTTCCTCTTGGTTTGATAACCCAGATGAGCTTCCGAATAGAGAACATAATGAAAACACCCACACATGCTGGATTTTTTACTATTTCTCGATACTTCTGGTCGTCTGGGACTTCATCAGGAGTTGTTGCCCAAACCCGATCATTCTGAAAATTTGGTTTTCTGGAGACATAAACGAAGAATTCATCGCTGACAACCAAGTGAAGGAAATCGTCTTCCGTCCATTCCTCAAGATAATCACAAAACCATAGTCGATCTTCAATATTAAGATCACTCTTCCGTGGCTTAGCTATTTCATGCCAAGCACTCAAGCCTTGGCGAACTCGAAATTGATGCACAAGTTGCCGATTGTCTATCTTACCACGACGGATAAGTATCTCTTTCGCTACCTCAGAGCAGCTCTTCTTTCGGCGCCGTGATGCAGCAAGCACAATGTCTTTCGATTCTTGAGATAATTTCTCCGGTCTTCCTCCTCGAAATTCTGTTTCACAATCTTCAGGATTCTTATTCCAATTCCTTTTGACAAAGTCTTCTGATCTTTTTAATCTCTCAGCCACCCAGTGTCGAGTTATGAAAGTTGCACCAGCTTCCTTTGCTTCACGAAATGTGACAGCTCGAATGCGGTCAAGAACTCGCTTTTTTTCTGAATCGTTCAAAATAGATGATGCCATGGTTTCTGTGGGGAAAAAAATGGTAAGAATTAAAATCACAGGAATAGAATATAATGGTTTTTATTCAGATTTTAACGCTCTTTCAAGTGGTCTCGCCGGTTTTTATCTATCTCCTCTAGTTTTTGCTCTACAGGGGGAGCAATCATTTCCTGACACCCCGTACAAACAGGGGGGTCATTTCTCCCCATCTTATTTTCAGTTTTGGGTCCTTTACTGACTAGATTAATATAATGAAGAAAGTGGTTGTGATTCCACACGAGGTGTACGCTTCACTGCAAAGGAATCCAGACACGGATCTAGATCCCCTAAAGCAGACTTAAAGAATGGAAAGCGAATTGCTAGCCCTATTAAATAGTGAAAAAACACCTGATGAGAAAAAAATCTTATACCAGAAGCTCTGCAGAAATTTCTTCACGAGTACGAAATTATAAGAGCCCTACAGAGATTCCTGTGGTTATTAGGCACAGCACGGGGGACGATGGACATGGCGACATAGGATCTGTGCCCGACGATACAGCTGACCAACCAAAAAGATTAGCCACACAACATATCGAACATGTATTAAAAAGCACCCTCCCACATACATTGGTGAGTAAAGGCTTAAGTCTTTATAATCTATTGAATGAGGATCCAGCCATACAATGGACCGATACAGGCGAGCTCATTGTGGAAGGATCAAAGGTACAGGGATCGAATATCGTAGACATTGTCCATGATCTGGTGAGAAAGTGGGATAGGCCATCACCATCAGGATGGAAGCATATTAAAGCAAGACTACAACAAATAAATGTCCCTAAAACGTTGATAGGAAATCTGAACAGGTTAAAAGACTTGGAACATGCAACGCATGTGACACAATTGAAGGCACCGTCACCCCCGGCGGTATCACCTTTGAAGAGGAGCAAGAAGAGGTTAAACCAACCCTACCCACGTGCCTCTAAAATACGCAAATGGCTAACGTATTAACTAAACGCTATTATGACATTTCTACCCCATCCTCTTACGGCGGCGTAGATAGACTGTACAGAAGTGTTTACGGAGTAGGAAAAAAGATGTTGAAAGATTTTTGAGGGAGCAGGACGCTTATACGCTTCATAAGCCTGTGAGAAAAAGGTTTAAAACAGCCAAGACAACGGCTTCCTCGATTGATTCTATTTGGCAAGCAGATTTAACAGACATGCAAAGATATTCTGTGTATAACGATGGTTACCGATACATTCTATTCATATTAGACGTATTCTCTAGATATGTGTGGCTAGTTCCTCTGAAAAATAAATCACCTGAAACAGTTGCTAAAGCCACCAAAACGCTAATGTTAAAAGAAAACAGGGTTCCTGGCTATTTTTGTACGGATATGGGGAAGGAATTCATAGGCCGTGCTGTTCAGAACATGTTGACAGAGTTTAATATCAGCTATTACACAACCAATTCTATACATAAGGCTTCTTTAGCTGAAAGAGTTCAGCGCACCATAAAGGAACGCATGCACCGTTATTTTACACATAAAAACACATACAGATTTCTAGACATTCTGGAATCATTGGCATCATCCTACAACCGCTCACACCATCGCACGATTGGGACAACACCTAACGAAGTTTTAGAAAGAGGTACGCTCCCGAGAAGAGATGGATCACCACCACCACCACACTCTGCGCGCTTCAAAATCAATGATTATGTAAGGCTGTAGCGTTCGGGGAATAAATTCGCAAAGGGTTTTGAGCAAGGATGGACACGCGAGATTTTTAAAGTTAGGGCTGTGAGACCTAAAGGTGAGATAATGATGTATTACATTGAAGATTTGAATGGGGAAGAAATCTCAGGAGGTTTTTACCGCGAGGAGTTGCAGAAAGTTGCGTTTAATTTAGAAAAAAAATGTGTTTAAAATTGAGAATTTAGGAAGCAAAGGTTCAGGAAAGAGAAAAATGTACCTGGTGAAATGGCTAGGGTACCCAGAAAGCTTCAACACCTATATAAAAGCTGATGCAATAATGAAGCTTAAATAGTATGCAACATTGACGAGTGTGAAAAAGCTGGGGTAGCTATGGATGAAACTATGCGTATCGCTCGGACTAAGATTGCACGGTATTACAGTACAGAAGTACAGTGCCCGCGAAAAGTATCCGATCACCCTTGAAATTTGTATTTTTTACATAAAAAACAATGTTTAAATGTATACTAACCTTATATTAGTATTTTGTCATCTGTCCTTTGGTTTGGATGACTTGTTCTAGACGTTTTGGCATGGATTTAATCAAGTTTTGACAAACTTCCACTGATATTTCCTTGCACCATACCTTTTTGATGGCCTCTTGTAATTTTTCAACTGAGCCAGTGTCGTGGCATTCAACCTTATTTTTTATTATTAGCCACAGATTTTCTATCGGATTGAGATCTGGACTATTACCAGGCCAATCCAAAATATCAAATTTATTGTCAGTAATCCATTTTGTCACTATTTTGGCCCTGTGACATGGTGCACCATCATGCATGTATTTTTGTCCTTTGGATTGCCATTGCCATTGGAAGTTTATCCTGTAGCATTGCTAAATACCGTGCACCATTCATAGTTGTGTTCTTCGGAAGAAAATATAAGTTTCCACGCCCATAGTAACCGAAACAACCCCAAACCATCACACTTGGAGGGTGTTTCATTGTCTTTAGGGTGTATTTAGGGTCCATCCTATTTGAGCCAATAGGCCGGCGAACCTTTTTTGGACAACTTCTGAATGTCAAAAATGTCGACTCATCGCTAAATAAACCTTCTTCAGTCATCAACAGTCCAATGAATGTATTTTTTACAAAATGCGACACGTTTTTTACGCATTTTTTCATTAATGAACGGTTTCTTAGCAGCATGGCGAGATGGTATCCGAGTTCTTTTTGGAGCCGCTCCTGGATAGTTCGTTCAGAAACACCAGATAACAAATTATTCATATTAAATTTTATTTCTTTCGCAGTTATGTTGGGTTTTTCAATACTAAACGTTTCATAAGTTTGTCTGTTCGCGAATTTGTTTTTCTCGGTCTGCCAGATCGTTTTTTAGGGACTGGCGTGGTTAGGCCACCATTGTTCTTAGCCCGTGAAACCCATAAATTAACGATACTTTGGGATATGTTTAATTCCTTAGCTATCTGTCTCTGTGATTTCCCACATGCATGCAAAGCAACAATAGCACCTCGACAATCACTCTTAAGTTGTTTTTTAGCACACATTATATATAAATTTTATTTACACCACTTTCTGTAAAAAAAAAAAAATATCAAGAAATTTACACAAACAGTGAAATCTGACAAATTTGAGACCCAGCCACCCGCAACGAAGGCTACCAGAACACTAATTTGAGAATGCGTTGGATAGCTCTCATATCAGCGAGCAACCTCAAAGTTACCAGATGTCGCTAGAACAAATAGAAAGTGAATTACGTGTCTCTGAATATCAAGGGAAAATATTGTATTTTCTTGAGTGATCGGATACTTTTCGCGGGCACTGTAAGACTAGGACCGGGTCAATATGGTTCGGCCGAGGATGTTGTGAGAGGCTTAAACGTAAGTTTAAGAAACTCAAACCTTACGAATGATTTAGTATACGAAATCGTAAACAACCCTGCGCATACACTAATCCTAAAATCAAAGACTAACAGACGTATTAAAGACCATAGAAAGTTCCAAATTCTAGCCAATGGCCGATATAGCGCAGCCTTCCAAAGAGACACATTTCACGAGACACAGCATGACTTGTCCAGATTAATGTATCAATTGAAGATGGAGAAATTGCTGAAAGGTCCCCAGACATGTGCTATATTTACAGTAATATAGTGGAGCACCAGTTTGTTGGGGATACCCAGGCACGCCTGCTGCGCATTGCTCACATCCCCAACCATAGAGGAAGGAGTTTGAGTATTACATATGACAGACCCCATTATGTGAATGTCGCAACTAATTTAATAACCAATATCTCAATATACTGTATATAAGAACGATTGAGGGTGAAAACTTCCCATTCGGTAACGGGAGCTTAACAGTGAAGCTACACTTTCGACGCACTGAGTTATAATGGATAGAAAGCCTTTCACCGTCTATTGAGGGGTGCGATACCAGCGCGGTAGTGGACTTGGGTCCATTTTTTCATCCATACTACGTACGGCTGTTCCTTTGCTGAAGAGGGGTGCCAGATACCTTGGAAGGAAAGCGCTACAATCAGGTATTAACACTGCAGAAGACATATTGGCCGGGGCTAAACCTAAAGAGGCTCTAAAAAAACATTTAAAGCCTACACGGGACGAAATCATCAAAGATGCAAAGAGAAAAATGCGTGGTGGCGGGAAGAAGCGGGCTGCCCGGAAGCAGAAGGGGTCACGTAGTATTAAACGTAAAAGGCTATCAAAAAAGAAGTGCTGTAAGCGAATGAAACCTATGGTTGACCACATTTTTGACTGATATAAGCTAAGGACATTGATCTCATGAATCATAGTTTGTTTACCACTTGTCGAGAGGGGTCACTATTTCGCCATGGCACGCTTCATCCACCCATGTAGTTCACAATGCTGTAAATCGGAGCTGTCCCTTTTTGAGCTACCTCCAACCCAAGTTTCTATTGAGCACAGTGACTTTATTACAATTAACCCTTTAAACACAATTAGTTCCCCGAGTGCACCTATAGAATTCGTGATACCCAGCTTAGGTCCTTACTTTTTTGATCCAAGCTGTGTGCACATGTACGCTAAGCTACGTATAGCCCATTCTGATTGAACGGTCTGCGATGACAAATATGCTGTATACCCTGAAACAAACTTTCTGCACTCCATATTCAACCAGTGTGACGTATATTTAAATCAGACCAGCATATCGGCAGGCACGGGGTACTATCATCTACGAGCCTATCTGGAAAATGTCCTCAACTTTTCCAAAGAAGCGAAGGCTACCTTTTTAAGTGCCGAGGGATATTATCAAACTAGAGATGAAAATAGTACAGGGTGTCTCAATATACATGCAACCCATGTCACTGCTAATAATTCTGCCAATATTAATGTTCTCGTTCTATTTTTTCAGATTTGAAGAGAGGAGACGATAACGACTAATAATTATCAATCAAAATGCCTTGGACAAAGGAGGAAAATTTTTTTTGACTCACTACTTATTTGGAGACGAAATCATTCAAAACTGTGCAAGCGAAATTTCGCAGGAAGTTCAACTTCAACAATTATCCCAAGAAAAGCCAAATTTATCGTTGGGCACACAATTTCAAGCCACAGGATCAGTAAACAATCTCAACAAGAAAGCAGAAACACCCAGATCTGGCAGGAAGGTGACTGCAAGATCTCCTGACAATGTGAATGCGGTGAGAGATTCTGTCGGAAGGAGTCTGAAAAAGTCAATCCGAAGACGTTGCCAAGATCTGGGTCTTTCACGTGCGTCAGTGCAAAGAATCTTGATCAAGGATCTTCAGCTGTACCCATACAGGATCCAGATCAAGCATAAACTCACACCAGCTGACATGGCAAAACGTGTTGTGATGTGCCGGTGGTTCGAGAACAAGATCGAAGAGGATCCTGACTTTCTTGATGATGTTTGGTTCAGCGACGAAGCACACTTCTTGCTCAGTGGGTATGTCAACAGCAAGAACAATGTGTTCTGGGGCACACAAGCCCCAGACGAGGTGCTTCAGAGGCCCTTGCACTCTGTGCAGGGTGTCAGGGTGATTGACAACTTCGCTCGTCGGCTTCAAGTGTGTCTGCAGCGCAACGGCGGTCATTTGGAACATGTGCTCTAATAAATGTATCCTTTGATCTAGAGACCTCAAATCTTGTTTTTAATTGTTATCATATCAGCTTCCAGGAAATGTAATCGTTTTTGGAGTTTATTTTCTGAGTAATAAATTATTATCATGTCAATGGGTTCCATCCATTTTGAGACACCCGGTATAAAGGACAAATTTAAAAATTCTAAAAAGAAAATATACGAGTGTTTTGGATGGTTGCACACAGATTTCCAGGAGAAGTTGCTTGTGAACGGGGTGGATATGAAAATAAAGCTCACCCGCACGAGTCCTGAGATCTGCTTAAATCTGGATGCTGATCAAGAAGAGGGTGCAAAGCCCGTTGTGGTTCACATTATGGACACATACCTCCGCGTACGGCGAGTGAAATTAAGTTCACCAAAACAACTAGAAATTGAGAAAAATTTACTAAACGCTACAGTGAAATATCCTATTAACAGAGTGCAAATCAAACTATATACGGTTCCTGCAGGGTTGGCATCGAAGCAGATAGAAAACATTGCCCTGGGAAATCTTCCTAAAAGGATATTAATCGGCATGCAGGAACATGCTTCGGTGAATGGAAAATATAAAAAGAGTGCCTTTAAATTCGAGAATTTCGGACTTAAAAATATAACTCTATACGTTAATGGCACTGCTTTGGGTGGTGGAACAATGGGTACGGACTATTCATCAGACGCTGTGTTACCTCTTTGTGCCAGAGCCTATAGTAATCTGATCCATATTGCAGGTGATTGTGATGAGCTTGGTAATGGGGTAACGCAGGAAGAATTCATTAATTAATTTAACCTTTATCCGTTTGACATTACACCTGACTTATCTGCTAGCGTAAATACCTATTTAACCCCACAGCAGAGCGGAAACATCTCAGTGCGGCTGGAATTCGCCAAGCCTATAGACGCGCCTATTAGTGTACTAGTATATCTCGAATCGCAAGCCCTAATAGAAGTAGATAGATTTAGGGGCGTTATCACTGACTTTTAAAATGGATGCTAATACACTTCAGAAAGTAATGGAACGAGTCACACGTTCCAAATTTATCGGCGTGTTTGCGAAGAATGAAACATTGAGTTTGCCAAGTACGCGAGAATGCGGTAGTCTTATTGTGAACACAGATGTCATCGGTAATGAAGGGATTCACTGGATCGCTGTCTATTTTAAAAATAGACAGCGCCTGTACTATTTTGATTCACTCGGTACTCAACCCTGGAGTGACCCTATTATTGTAAAATTTCTCGCTCAGTTACATATTCCCGAAATTGTATGGAACCCGTTTCGTGTACAAGGATATTTTACTAATGTTTGCGGAATGTACTGCGTCTCATTTCTCATGCATATGTCATGTGATAAAGAATTTATAAATTTTAAAAATTTATTTGACCCGTGTCACACTCGCCGAAACGATGAAATGGTATGCAGACAGATAAAAATCCGTTTTCCAATTGTACGTACTCGTTGTATAGTATAATGTTTTTGTTCGTATATTTGTAACGGTATATTCTGTAGTTGGTTATTGTACTGATTTCTTTCATTTAATAAATTTATGAAAATATATTGTGTCTTCTTATCCGAAAAAGATCGAAAAACACTTACATTATTTCGGTGTGACATTGTTGACTGATCAGTATATCCTCCGTATTCATGACACGAGATTCTTCAAAAGATTGTATAACACGTGTCAAATCCTCATCGGACCTTAAAGGAATAATGTTCATTCTTTTAAAACATATACAGAGTATACAGACAGATCCCCATTATGTGAAGATATATTTGGTTCATTTAAGAGGAATAACATTGATTGCATAAAAAATTTCGATTTTAGCATAATGGGGATAAGAGGTTAAACCAAATAACATTGATTGACATAAAAAATTTTGGCGAGTATCTATTTGATGAGATACAACAACCCATCCATATATATATATATATATATATATATAAAATCGAATTATAGACACTTACATTTCTATGGTAGTCCCTTGCGTCGGATTGTAAGGAGCGTCACTGCAAATATCTTCAACGGTTTGCGTTGGGAATAATTCATCACGGTCAATTGCGTTAAAAAGACTAATTGCCGTTAATGCTGCAGTATCACTTTCTTCATACAAATCTGGGGATACGTACAGGTCCATGGTGGAGGATGTGTGACATTGCTGACTGATCAGTATATCCTCCGTGTTCATGACACGAGATTCTTCAAAAGATTGTATAACATGTGTCAAATCTTCATCGGACCTTAAAGGAATAATGTTCATTCTTTTAAAACATATACAGAGTATACAGACAGATCCCCATTATGTGAAGTTATCTTTGGTTCATTTAAGAGGAATAACATTGATTGCCACAAAAAATTTCGATTTTAGCATAATGGGGATAAGAAGTAAAACAAAATAACATTGATTGCCATAAATATTTTTTGGCTAGTATCTATTTGACGAGATACTATAGCTCTCCATATATATAAATCGAATTATAGACACTTACATTTCTATGGTAGTCCCTTGCGTCGGATTGTAAGGAGCGTCACTGCAAATATCTTCTACGGTTTGCGTTGGAAATAATTCATCACGGTCAATCGCATTGAAAAGACTAATTGCCGTTAATGCTGCAGTATCACTTTCTTCATACAAATCTGGGGAGACGTACAGGTCCATGGTGGAGGGAATGATTATTCACTGACGCGAAAATAGCTACTGTTACTCCCAACTGAAAAATATCCCCTTTTATATGCACAATCGCCAAGCTCCGCCCCAAAAGACCAGATGTTCGTAGTGATTGGCTGCCGGTGTAGCTGGGTGGAGCTATGATGTGTACCAATCCGCTATAACGGGTCCGGACGAGTTACATATATATAAAATCGTGTTTCTTGTGAATAAATTATAAACACTTACATTTCTATGGTAGTCCCTTATATTATATTTTTATTTTTACTTACAAGTTATTAGTATTGTTTTCACAAATTCTTGTGTTAACATAAATTCAATTGTTAACTTATTTTATAATAAAGAAATTATATCCTAATTATATTTTTAAAAGAGCAAAATATATGGTTTTTGTTATCTGGAATACATGGCGCTATCTGGAATACATGGTGCGATCAAAATCTTTATTAATAAAACAGGATAGAAGCATATGAAAGTCAAGGTAAACTATAGTTGCAAATTATAGGTAGGTTAGGTTAGGTTAGGTTAGGTTAGGTCTCTTACATATAAAAACCCATTCACTAAGAGCATTGGTTTTCCTTTCTCACTAGAAACAAACTCTGCCATTTTAAGGGTGGTTTAACTGCAGCACTATAAATGTTATAGTTTAAATGAAGAGGCTAACTGAACACTGCATAAATAAACACTAAAATAAAATTAAATGTTATAATATGAAAAAATAAATAATATATATATATATATATTTACATATACCTATCATAAGATGTTTAAAAGAATGTATATATAATTATAGTAAACTTACGTCAAGATAAACTAGTTACCCATAAAAACCTAATTGTTTTTCTATAATGCTGTTTTCTATGGTTGGTTGAATTATGTGTAGGTTAACTACGTTATTTGTTTCGTCTCCGAAAAGTTTAACTTTAACTTTAATGAAGTTCAAGTTAATGTTATATTTGTTTCTAATCGTTAAACACTATACACATCTATTGTAAAACACTATATACATCTATACATCTATAGTGAAACACTCTATATATCTATTTATCTATCTTAAAAAATTATAAAATATTTATCGTTTAATTTTGCTGATGTTGTTTGCAAAGTAAATACATTCAAACTTGTTTTAAATAAAGAAAAAATTAATATATTATATATATATATATATATATATATATACACATATATATATATATATATATATATATATATACATATACATATCACAAGATGTTTAAAAGACTGTATATATGTAAAAAATGAACAATGAATAATCAATATTCATTTTTACAGAAGAACCAAAATCGCTTAACGCGAGTTTGGATAATAATTTTACTTGTAGCTTTCTACTTTTGTTTGTCATAACCTTACGATCTACCATTTCTATGGTTTAGTCGTATCCATTATCCATTTTTCCATTTGTTATAGAAGTTATTATAATTAATTATGAATTGTCTTGCATCTCACCCTCGTCCCTAGATTATGCATACACATTGCATATAACAGGATTGGAACCCGTAGTTGTACTTCTTTGTCATTAATACCCAATCTTTGTCTCTAATTCGTTCTTGTAAATCTTCCTAATAATGATTTGTACTGTAAGTACAAATTCAATAACTATGACGTCACATTTTCCCGTCATTAATTTCCCTTCATCATATCTCTAGTATTCAATGTATGAAAATTCTTTAACATCATAATAAAAACTGTACACTCTATAGAAGTCATTATTTATATGTTATGTAGTATAAATATTATTATTCAACCATATTCATCCATACCGTATGTGCCCATGTACTTTGTATTATATTTCTAACATCTCAATTGTCTATTAATATGAAACATTGTAACAAAACAAAGTTATAGTAACTGTTTAATTATAATTAACTGTAATACTTTAATTTAATATAATGTAATGTACTTTAATGAAACTGTACTTAATGTACTAAATGACGTAGTCAATGTACTTTAATGGAATTGTAGTTAACGATAATAAATGAATTGGTAATTATAATCATAGTTACAGTAGACCAAAATTACAATGTACTCAATGTCCGACCCGACATTATGTCGCCATAAGGAATGTAGAATCGGCGATTATTTTTCCGTTGGGATAAATTTTGATGTGCTTTCTACTTTGCCAAATAATTGATGACCTGTTGTTTTTTAAAATCTCTCAATCATTTTTTTAGATTTAGCTTAATAATGAATCCTGCGTAACTTTTGCCATGTCATGTTTTGTATACATTCTTTCTTCGTTATAAAAGATGAAGTCATGTCTTGCCTAAGCATTTAATTGTAAATCTTAAACCTTTAATTTTTACTCGTATGCATAGTTTAGTGTAAAGATGCATAGGTCAATTTCCACTTTTAGTTAACTTGGCAGATCATGATAACATCAGATCTGAAAATATGCAATTTAAGATAAAAATATGGCTTCATCTTCAAATATCTTGTTTATTCGTTTAAACCTTAACACAGCTAAAAGATTTACTTTATTTTCAAATATTGTGCAAAAATAATGCAGCCTCTTCAACATTTAATAATGATGATGTTAGTAGAATCGGGGTATATAAACCCCACCAATTTCTTCCATGTTTATTCTGATTCCAACTACGAGGCTGAGCATTACCTGTAACAGTTTTAGGAGTAAAACACAGTAAGAAAAAGTCTTTATCTTCTCCTTCGAGCCGTGCTCTCTTCAGAAAACTTAGTCATTAGAATCTCCCGATAAGTTACAAGAAGAATCGGGGAGAAACCTCAAAGAATTTAATAAGCCTCTCAGAATCCTCCGAGCCACTAAAGAAGAACTCGGAGAGTAGTATAGAAGAAACTACTGCAAGTAACAGATCCGTTGCTGCCTCCTAACCAGAATCCCCGTCGACTCCGAACCACCCCAGGGCCATAGACGGAGGGGTTAACAGACTGGCGACCCTTTAACCAGGATCTTCACGACTCCAGGATTCTTCCAGTCTTCCAGACCCTGGAACCAGAACCAACACCCAGTTGACCGGCGTGTCACGACTTCTAGTTCGTCACATCCACCCTTGGACCGGCGTGTCACGACTTCTAGTTCGTCACATCCACCCTTGAACCGGTGCGTCACGACTCCAAGTTCTCCACGCCTAGTTTTCATCCAGGAACAAGTGGCCAGCAAGACACGTCTTCAGGACACGTCTCTAAGGATTTCGCCGTAGGAATCTTAAGTACAAAACTCTTTTTTTAAATAATCTCTAAAACATTTGAAGTCAGTATTATTAACAGTTAATATTTAGTATTGAGCCAGAATTAACACAAAACACAGTGAACACTTCAAACACCAGTGATACATTTTTTTTTTAGTGAAACAGTAATTTTCACAGAAGTTAAAAGTCACAGAAGTTAAAAGTCACAGAAGTTAAAAGTAACAGACGTTAAAAGTAACAGAAGTTAATTTCAGAGAGTTAATTTCAGAGAGTTAATTTCAGAGAGTTTTTCACTGTTATAGTCAGTATAGAATAATTTTATTTTATGTACCAAACATAATAGTATCGTACCTTCGCGTACATTCGAGATGAAATGTTGTTTACATTTTTTATTTTTGTTTGCAAATTTTTTCAAATTATTGAATTAAATTGACTTACAAATTAAGAAAGAGAGAGTTATAGAGATACTTGAAAACAGTTTCAAGTTAGTTTCAAGAATACTTGATAGAGTTCAAGTTAGTTTCAAGAATACTTGATAGAGTTCAAGTTAGTTTCAAGAATACTTGATAGAGTTCAAGTTAGTTTCAAGAATACTTGATAGAGTTCAAGTTAGTTTCAAGAATACTTGATAGAGTTCAAGTTAGTTTCAAGAATACTTGATAGAGTTCAAGTTAGTTTCAAGAATACTTGATAGAGTTCAAGTTAGTTTCAAGAATACTTGATAGAGTTCAAGTTAGTTTCAAGAATACTTGATAGAGTTCAAGTTAGTTTCAGAATACTTGATAGAGTTCAAGTCAGACAGTTTTATTCCAAGTCATTTTTATTTCGAGTCCCGTCATTTTTATTTCGAGTCCCAAGTCATTTTTATTTCGAGTCCCAAGTCAATTTTATTTCGAGTCCCAAGTCATTTTTATTTCGAGTCCCAAGTCATTTTTATTTCGAGTCCCAAGTCAGTTTTCAATGCAGTCAATTGAATTCAACTTTTTTTTTGTAATTTAAGAGAATTTAATTAAGAAAATGTAATTTAAGAATTTAATTCAACCTTTTTTTTTGGTTGTAAAAGTGAATTAAATTCAACCTGAATTGACCCGTTTGTGTCTTTAGTTTAATTTTTTTTTGTTTTTTGTCAGAAGGAAATTCACCGCTTTGTCTTTTCTTTTCATGCAGTTGTTGCGTATATAAATATATAGTTAGGTATTTTATTATTTGTAACAAAACCGTTTTTACAAAGGTTGTAACGATTTTGGTAATTATTGTAATGTATATGAGGAACATGCCGTCCCTCCATGTTGTTTGAACTCTTTAAATTTTTTTCTAAGTAGTGTGACAAGCAATATTTAAAAAAAAAAAAGAGCAAAGTGCTCACGAAAGACGTATTGTCAATTTCAGACTTATACCCCGCTTAGTCACTCAATTCCCGCGAATGTAGTACTCCAAACTTTGTTTTTTATTTTATTTTAACACCCCCAACCCCAGTTCAACTGTCAACCAGAGAAATGGTTCAACCGTGGTTAATTCCTCTTTGGTACGATGGAACATAACCTCAATTTATGTTAAGTTGTGTTTTTATATTTTTTAGAATATTATAAAATTATGTTTAGCTCATTGAAATGCATAATTGATTTATATTTTTAATTTGTATTCTTAATTTTCTTAATTTAATTATCGTACCGATACTTCTGGTTAATGTTAATGGTTATAGAGTTCATATATAGCTAGGAATGTTACTAGTCGAATTTAATTCCCTCTTCAAAATTTAATTTTTAATACCGCTAGATTTACTTTCATTACTTGTAAGGTCCTCTACGTACGTTTTTTTTATTACCTTAATATACGTGTACTGATTTAATTACGTAAAATCGATAATCCTAATTGAATTCTATTACTTTTCATACATATTCGATTCATTTTCTTTCCGCACTTCAAGTCCTTTCACATGAACTTATATGCATACACCATCATTAATACTACCTGTAATTTAGAATTTTATAATAATTGACCTTGAGCTTAAAGATTTTATAATAATAAAATAATAATGATAATAATAACAATAACTGACTTAAACTTAAAGATTTTATAACCCTAAACCCATCTTAAATTATTATACATTATTTTTAAAACTTTGTTAATTCAAAAACCTTCCAATCCCTACATACACACGCATGTATGCACAATATATACTATATATACAAACTTTTGCTAAATCATTGGAGATCATAATAATACTATTTCATTGCGTGTAAGTGCTAACTATGCTATTTATAGTCTTAAGCATTTTTGCTAACTATATATAATTTTTGTTCAGGCATTTATTCAGTTAATTTAACAATCCTCTCAGCTAATCTGTCCTCAAAATTATAAGATACACACTTTGTATCTAATACACACACATACACACTAGACCACAGGTCTATACATCATCCACTACGTAATCCGATTTTACCTACAATAGTCAATAAAAAATTAGTTTATAGATTGTACGATTTAACGTTTTTTCCCTTTTTATCTACTACTCATTATGTATGTAATTTTCCACAGAAAATAAGTTTGTAAAAAAATTTAACTATCATTGTTTGTCTAACTTAATTGTTTGTCTAGATTAACGTATTAATCCTTTTATTCTGTTTGCATAAAATTTAAGTTTTAATCTTTGAATTTTTATATTTCATATAGCCTCTAAGCGAGTGTCATGTTAAAAATTTGATTACTCTGCATTCCACTCAACCACGCGAAATCGTTCTGTATAAAATTTGTATTGTAAAGAAAAATTCGTCATCTAACTTGAATTAGTTAGGATGTTATTCTCTTAATTCTATTGTATGAATTGTACCCTATTATATTATTGTATAATATCATTTTTTAAAGGGGAGAGCAATGTAAAAAATGAACAATGAATAATCAATATTCATTTTTACAGAAGAACCAAAATCGCTTAACGCGAGTTTGGATAATAATTTTACTTGTAGCTTTCTACTTTTGTTTGTCATAACCTTACGATCTACCATTTCTATGGTTTAGTCGTATCCATTATCCATTTTTCCATTTGTTATAGAAGTTATTATAATTAATTATGAATTGTCTTGCATCTCACCCTCGTCCCTAGATTATGCATACACATTGCATATAACAGGATTGGAACCCGTAGTTGTACTTCTTAGTCATTAATACCCAATCTTTGTCTCTAATTCGTTCTTGTAAATCTTCCTAATAATGATTTGTACTGTAAGTACAAATTCAATAACTATGACGTCACATTTTCCCGTCATTAATTTCCCTTCATCATATCTCTAGTATTCAATGTATGAAAATTCTTTAACATCATAATAAAAACTGTACACTCTATAGAAGTCATTATTTATATGTTATGTAGTATAAATATTATTATTCAACCATATTCATCCATACCGTATGTGCCCATGTACTTTGTATTATATTTCTAACATCTCAATTGTCTATTAATATGAAACACTGTAACAAAACAAAGTTATAGTAACTGTTTAATTATAATTAACTGTAATACTTTAATTTAATATAATGTAATGTACTTTAATGAAACTGTACTTAATGTACTAAATGACGTAGTCAATGTACTTTAATGGAATTGTAGTTAACGATAATAAATGAATTGGTAATTATAATCATAGTTACAGTAGACCAAAATTACAATGTACTCAATGTCCGACCCGACATTATGTCGCCATAAGGAATGTAGAATCGGCGATTATTTTTCCGTTGGGATAAATTTTGATGTGCTTTCTACTTTGCCAAATAATTGATGACCTGTTGTTTTTTAAAATCTCTCAATCATTTTTTTAGATTTAGCTTAATAATGAATCCTGCGTAACTTTTGCCATGTCATGTTTTGTATACATTCTTTCTTCGTTATAAAAGATGAAGTCATGTCTTGCCTAAGCATTTAATTGTAAATCTTAAACCTTTAATTTTTACTCGTATGCATAGTTTAGTGTAAAGATGCATAGGTCAATTTCCACTTTTAGTTAACTTGGCAGATCATGATAACATCAGATCTGAAAATATGCAATTTAAGATAAAAATATGGCTTCATCTTCAAATATCTTGTTTATTCGTTTAAACCTTAACACAGTAAAAGATTTACTTTATTTTCAAATATTGTGCAAAAATAATGCAGCCTCTTCAACATTTAATAATGATGATGTTAGTAGAATCGGGGTATATAAACCCCACCAATTTCTTCCATGTTTATTCTGATTCCAACTACGAGGCTGAGCATTACCTGTAACAGTTTTAGGAGTAAAACACAGTAAGAAAAAGTCTTTATCTTCTCCTTCGAGCCGTGCTCTCTTCAGAAAACTTAGTCATTAGAATCTCCCGATAAGTTACAAGAAGAATCGGGGAGAAACCTCAAAGAATTTAATAAGCCTCTCAGAATCCTCCGAGCCACTAAAGAAGAACTCGGAGAGTAGTATAGAAGAAACTACTGCAAGTAACAGATCCGTTGCTGCCTCCTAACCAGAACCCCCGTCGACTCCGAACCACCCCAGGGCCATAGACGGAGGGGTTAACAGACTGGCGACCCTTTAACCAGGATCTTCACGACTCCAGGATTCTTCCAGTCTTCCAGACCCTGGAACCAGAACCAACACCCAGTTGACCGGCGTGTCACGACTTCTAGTTCGTCACATCCACCCTTGGACCGGCGTGTCACGACTTCTAGTTCGTCACATCCACCCTTGAACCGGTGCGTCACGACTCCAAGTTCTCCACGCCTAGTTTTCATCCAGGAACAAGTGGCCAGCAAGACACGTCTTCAGGACACGTCTCTAAGGATTTCGCCGTAGGAATCTTAAGTACAAAACTCTTTTTTTAAATAATCTCTAAAACATTTGAAGTCAGTATTATTAACAGTTAATATTTAGTATTGAGCCAGAATTAACACAAAACACAGTGAACACTTCAAACACCAGTGATACATTTTTTTTTTTAGTGAAACAGTAATTTTCACAGAAGTTAAAAGTCACAGAAGTTAAAAGTCACAGAAGTTAAAAGTAACAGACGTTAAAAGTAACAGAAGTTAATTTCAGAGAGTTAATTTCAGAGAGTTAATTTCAGAGAGTTAATTTCACTGTTATAGTCAGTATAGAATAATTTTATTTTATGTACCAAACATAATAGTATCGTACCTTCGCGTACATTCGAGATGAAATGTTGTTTACATTTTTTATTTTTGTTTGCAAATTTTTTCAAATTATTGAATTAAATTGACTTACAAATTAAGAAAGAGAGAGTTATAGAGATACTTGAAAACAGTTTCAAGTTAGTTTCAAGAATACTTGATAGAGTTCAAGTTAGTTTCAAGAATACTTGATAGAGTTCAAGTTAGTTTCAAGAATACTTGATAGAGTTCAAGTTAGTTTCAAGAATACTTGATAGAGTTCAAGTTAGTTTCAAGAATACTTGATAGAGTTCAAGTTAGTTTCAAGAATACTTGATAGAGTTCAAGTTAGTTTCAAGAATACTTGATAGAGTTCAAGTTAGTTTCAAAAATACTTGATAGAGTTCAAGTTAGTTTCAAGAATACTTGATAGAGTTCAAGTTAGTTTCAGAATACTTGATAGAGTTCAAGTCAGACAGTTTTATTCCAAGTCATTTTTATTTCGAGTCCCGTCATTTTTATTTCGAGTCCCAAGTCATTTTTATTTCGAGTCCCAAGTCATTTTTATTTCGAGTCCCAAGTCATTTTTATTTCGAGTCCCAAGTCATTTTTATTTCGAGTCCCAAGTCAGTTTTCAATGCAGTCAATTGAATTCAACTTTTTTTTTGTAATTTAAGAGAATTTAATTAAGAAAATGTAATTTAAGAATTTAATTCAACCTTTTTTTTTGGTTGTAAAAGTGATAAATTCAACCTGAATTGACCCGTTTGTGTCTTTAGTTTAATTTTTTTTTGTTTTTTGTCAGAAGGAAATTCACCGCTTTGTCTTTTCTTTTCATGCAGTTGTTGCGTATATAAATATATAGTTAGGTATTTTATTATTTGTAACAAAACCGTTTTTACAAAGGTTGTAACGATTTTGGTAATTATTGTAATGTATATGAGGAACATGCCGTCCCTCCATGTTGTTTGAACTCTTTAAATTTTTTTCTAAGTAGTGTGACAAGCAATATTTAAAAAAAAAAAAAAGAGCAAAGTGCTCACGAAAGACGTATTGTCAATTTCAGACTTATACCCCCGCTTAGTCACTCAATTCCCGCGAATGTAGTACTCCAAACTTTGTTTTTTATTTTATTTTAACACCCCCAACCCCAGTTCAACTGTCAACCAGAGAAATGGTTCAACCGTGGTTAATTCCTCTTTGGTACGATGGAACATAACCTCAATTTATGTTAAGTTGTGTTTTTATATTTTTTAGAATATTATAAAATTATGTTTAGCTCATTGAAATGCATAATTGATTTATATTTTTAATTTGTATTCTTAATTTTCTTAATTTAATTATCGTACCGATACTTCTGGTTAATGTTAATGGTTATAGAGTTCATATATAGCTAGGAATGTTACTAGTCGAATTTAATTCCATCTTCAAAATTTAATTTTTAATACCGCTAGATTTACTTTCATTACTTGTAAGGTCCTCTACGTACGTTTTTTTATTACCTTAATATACGTGTAACTGATTTAATTACGTAAAATCGATAATCCTAATTGAATTCTATTACTTTTCATACATATTCGAATTCATTTTCTTTCCGCACTTCAAGTCACTTTCACATGAAACTTATATGCATACACCATCATTAATACTACCTGTAATTTAGAATTTTATAATAATTGACCTTGAGCTTAAAGGATTTTATAATAATAATAATAATAATGATAATAATAATAACAATAACTGACTTAAACTTAAAAGATTTTATAACCCTAAACCCATCTTAAATTATTATACATTATTTTTAAAACTTTGTTAATTCAAAAACCTTCCAAATCCCTACATATACACACGCATGTATGCACAATATATATACTATATATACAAACTTTATGCTAAAATCATTGGAGATCATAATAAACTATTTCATTGCGTGTAAGTGCTAACTATGCTATTTATAGTCTTAAGCATTTTTGCTAACTATATATAAATTTTTGTTCAGGCATTTATTCAGTTAATTTAACAATCCTCTCAGCTAATCTGTCCCTCAAAATTATAAGATACACACTTTGTATCTAATACACACACATACACACTAGACCACAGGTCTATACATCATCCACTACGTAATCCGATTTTTACCTACAATAGTCAATAAAAAATTAGTTTATAGATTGTACGATTTACGTTTTTCCCTTTTTATCTACTACTCATTATGTATGTAATTTTTCCCACAGAAAAATAAAAGTTTGTAAAAAAATTTAACTATCATTGTTTGTCTAACTTAATTGTTTGTCTAAATTAACGTATTAATCCTTTTATTCTGTTTGCATAAAATTAAAGTTTTAATCTTTGAATTTTTATATTTTATAATAGCCTCTAAGCGAGTGTCATGTTAAAAATTTGATTACTCTGCATTCCACTCAACCACGCGAAATCGTTCTGTATAAAATTTGTATTGTAAAGAAAAATTCGTCATCTAACTTGAATTAGTTAGGATGTTATTCTCTTAATTCTATTGTATGAATTGTACCCTATTATATTATTGTATAAATATCATTTTTAAAGGGGAGAGCAATGTAAAAAATGAACAATGAATAATCAATATTCATTTTTACATAAGAACCAAAATCGCTTAACGCGAGTTTGGATAATAATTTTACTTGTAGCTTTCTACTTTTCTTTGTCATAACCTTACGATCTACCATTTCTATGGTTTAGTCGTATCCATTATCCATTTTCCATTTGTTATAGAAGTTATTATAATTAATTATGAATTGTCTTGCATCTCACCCTCGTCCCTAGATTATGCATACACATTGCATATAACAGGATTGGAACCCGTAGTTGTACTTCTTAGTCATTAATACCCAATCTTTGTCTCTAATTCGTTCTTGTAAATCTTCCTAATAATGATTTGTACTATAAGTACAAATTCAATAACTATGACGTCACATTTTCCCGTCATTAATTTCCCTTCATCATATCTCTAGTATTCAATGTATGAAAATTCTTTAACAGCATAATAAAAACTGTACACTCTATAGAAGTCATTATTTATATGTTACGTAGTATAAATATTATTATTCAACCATATTCATCCATACCGTATGTGCCCATGTACTTTGTATTATATTTCTAACATCTCAATTGTCTATTAATATGAAACACTGTAACAAAACAAAGTTATAGTAACTGTTTAATTATAATTAACTGTAATACTTTAATTTAATATAATGTAATGTACTTTAATGAAACTGTACTTAATGTACTAAATGACGTAGTCAATGTACTTTAATGGAATTGTAGTTAACGATAATAAATGAATTGGTAATTATAATCATAGTTGCAGTAGACCAAAATTACA
The DNA here is from genome assembly GCA_023014485.1 of Bathynomus jamesi. NCBI lineage: Eukaryota > Metazoa > Arthropoda > Malacostraca > Isopoda > Cirolanidae > Bathynomus > Bathynomus jamesi. Next base: position 66,594 of record JAJOZX010007332.1, on the reverse strand, counting down.
ATGTACTCAATGTCCGACCCGACATTATGTCGCCATAAGGAATGTAGAATCGGCGATTATTTTTCCGTTGGGATAAATTTTGATGTGCTTTCTACTTTGCCAAATAATTGATGACCTGTTGTTTTTTTAAAATCTCTCAATCATTTTTTTAGATTTAGCTTAATAATGAATCCTGCGTAACTTTTGCCATGTCATGTTTTGTATACATTCTTTCTTCGTTATAAAAGATGAAGTCATGTCTTGCCTAAGCATTTAATTGTAAATCTTAAACCTTTAATTTTTACTCGTATGCATATTTTAGTGTAAAGATGCATAGTTCAATTTCCACTTTTAGTTAACTTGGCAGATCATGATAACATCAGATCTGAAAATATGCAATTTAAGATAAAAATATGGCTTCATCTTCAAATATCTTGTTTATTCGTTTAAACCTTAACACAGCTAAAAGATTGACTTTATTTTCAAATATTGTGCAAAAATAATGCAGCCTCTTCAACATGTAATAATGATGATGTTAGTAGAATCGGGGTATATAAACCCCACCAATTTCTTCCATGTTTATTCTGATTCCAACTACGAGGCTGAGCATTACCTGTAACAATTTTAGGAGTAAAACACAGTAAGAAAAAGTCTTTATCTTCTCCTTCGAGCCGTGCTCTCTTCAGAAAACTTAGTCATTAGAATCTCCCGATAAGTTACAAGAAGAATCGGGGAGAAACCTCAAAGAATTTAATAAGCCTCTCAGAATCCTCCGAGCGACTAAAGAAGAACTCGGAGAGTAGTATAGAAGAAACTACTGCAAGTAACAGATCCATTGCTGCCTCCTAACCACAACCCCCGTCGACTCCGAACCACCCCAGGGCCATAGACGGAGGGGTTAACATATATAAATAATTATAGTAACTTATGTCAAGATAAACTAGTTATCCATAAAAACAAATTGTTTTTCTATAATTCTGTTTTCTATGGTTGGTTGAATTATGTGTAGGCTAACTACGTTATTTGTTTCGTCTCCGAAAAGGTTAACTTCAAGTTTAATGAAGTTCAAGTTAATGTTATATTTGTTTCTAATCGTTAAACACTATATACATCTATTGTAAAACACTATATACATCTATACATCTATAGTGAAACACTATATATATCTATTTATCTATCTTAAAAAATTATAAAATATTTATCGTTTAATTTTGCTCATGTTGTTTGCAAAGTAAATACATTCAAACTTGTTTTAAATAAAGAAAAATTAATATATATATATATATATATATATATATATATATATATATATATATATATATATCACAAGATGTTTAAAAGACTGTATATATATAATTATAGTAAACTTATGTCAAGATAAACTAGTTATCCATAAAAACCTAATTGTTTTTCTATAATTCTGTTTTCTATGGTTGGTTGAATTATGTGTAGGCTAACTACGTTATTTGTTTCGTCTCCGAAAAGTTTAACTTCAAGTTTAATGAAGTTCAAGTTAATGTTATATTTATTTCTAATCGTTAAACACTATATACATCTATTGTAAAACACTATATACATCTATATATCTATAAAAATTAAGTGTAAAATTATTTATTTAATAAACAGAATTTAATTGGATTCATCTACCGTCATATATATTGTGGTACACTATTTAAATGGATGATTAATATATGGTTTTTGTTATCTGGAATACATGGCTCTATCTGGAATACATGGTGCGATCTGGCAACTCAGTACCCGAATACATGGCATGATCTGGCAACTCAGCAACTGCATACATGGTGCGATCTGGCAACTCAGCAACTAAATACACGGCGTGATCTGGCAACTCAGCAACTGAATACATGGCGCTATCTGGCAACTCAGCCAGAATAGAGGTTTATAAAAGACCGAGAGACGACTGACGGAGTCATTCAAGCTCGGCTCCCAGCCGAGCAAGGACCTCTGGTCCTTCTCTTTCTGGCCCTTTGGGAAAACCCCTTAGAGGCCTCTTAGGTTAGGTAAACGAAAATAACTTGGGGGAGAACTCCGCCTCCAAGTTGCATGCCTTGCAATCAAAGGCAACTACTCTCTCTCTCTCTCTCTCCTTCATGTGTACCCCCCCCCTTGGCTCAGCCAACTGATTGATTCAGCCAACTGGCTGATTAGGAGCCTATAAAACAACGCCTACTCGGCTGAAGTCTTAATATGCACTTGGCTCCTGCCAGGTGAACACCTCTCCTTCTTTCTCTCCTCCTTTCTCTCCTTTCTGGCCCTTTAGGGGGAATAGCTTGGGGGAGAACTCCACCTCCAAGTTGCATGCCCCTTGCAACCGCGGTTGGCAACAAAGGCCAGTACTCCTTTTTTTTTTCTTTTTTTTTTAATTTTTTAAAAATATATTTTTTGCAACACCCCCACCCCCTTTGCAACATTACATAATAACTTGCAACATTCTTGCACTCTCCCCTTTGGCGGCTATACTACTCAGCCACATCATGTTGTACCGGACGCTCAGATAAAACAGTAAAGCAAGGAAATGAACCGCTCTCTCGTAAACTCCGGAAAACGTTGCTGAGCACTCGTCGATCCGGAATTCTTCGATTTGGAAAACGTCGTTGGTATTCAGCGATAGAAGCAATAGTATTTCCATTCCAAAATCCATTTGAAAACGTAAAAGGCACACAGAACGCACAAAACACCAACTGCACGCTGTGAAACACAAAACTCAACGGCGTAGTTACCTCGGTTCGGTAAGTAACTGTCAATTCAATTCAAAGTCACGCATGCACATGCTTGAAATTCAAACATCCATAGCTCCATAACCGTTAAGACCAGGACCTATGTTCATATGAAGTTTTTGACTGGGAATGACCTCAGATATAAGCTCCCGAATTTACATTACATCGTGACTCACCCTATATATATATATATATATATATATATGTGTGTGTGTGTGTGTGTGTGTGTGTGTGTATATATATATATATATATATATGAGAGAGAGAGAGAGAGAGACTCTCACGGTGCATCTTGCTCCTGAAGAATCAGGCACGAAGACTGATAATAACTGGAGGTGTCTGCAATACAAACGAACGAAAATTGCAATAAATTGAATATGGATATGGATGTTCCTCTGACGAAACTAACAAAGGGAATTGTTGCTTTCACTGGTGATGAACCACGTGCGGAAGCCTTCTCAGTACTTTGACCCCTATTTGCTTGATAACTCTGCTGCGAGCTTCTTGTATCTAGAAATGGGCGTATGAACGGAATAATGATCTTTGTGAAAAGATATTTAATTCCGCATCCTTCAACTTAAGCTATGAATGAGTCGGTGAATAGTACAGGCAGTCCTCGTTATACAGAAGGGTTACGTTCCTGAAGAGTTGTCCGTAAACCGAATTTCCGTATAACGGACCCTATTTTCCCATTAAATCCCATTACATAATGGGAGATACGTTCATACTGAAGATTTTTCCAAACTAAAACTGCATAATAATTTTATTAATAAACATGATTTTTGACCTTTTTAAACACATTTAAATGGAAAACAATGATATTTTAATATATTTTTATAAATTATATTGTACTGGAGGAAATAAAATGCATAAATAGTTGTATTCATCTCCCAAAACTGCTGATTGGTGCTTGGTGGTAGTTTGTGAGTCATGGAAAAGGAAGTCTTGACGAAGGGCAGCACCTTCCTCTTCCACATCATCATCAGATGCTTCATCTTGAAGCTGAAGGAGAATGGAGGGTCGTCAGCTTCACTGTCTGACCCATCATCTTGGCGCGCGAGGTTGTCGTGGGTGGAGGTGATGATGTTTCTGGTTGGAAATTATTATTCCATATGTAGTGCAGTTTTCCTTCAAAAATGAAGTTTTCTATATTTCCATTGTGATACCATTTTCTCTTGGATTTGACCATGTACTTTTGTGATCTAGACATAAAAAACCACTAATCTTGCATAAATTTTATTCCTTTACCAAAAACATTTAGTAACTGCGGAATTTTTGTCCGTATACTGGACCTCGGTGTAATTATTCGTTTTTACACCCAGTCTGTTTTATGATGATAACAAACTTTCTGGTCAATTTTGAGGTCCTTTTGCACGAATCTGGCCATCCTTTCCTGTGCAAATGCATAGTTTTCGAGATATCGTCATCTCGAAAACTACGCATTTGCACAGAAAAACGGATGGCAGTTTCGTACAAAACACCTCAAAATTAACCAGAAAAGTTTTCACTCGTGATCGTGATCTTTACGGGGCTCCGCCCCGTACCCCCGAACCTAAATTATACACAATACCTTACCTTATTGCGGAGGGTAGAGTTCTGCATTGCAGTCAGGAAGTGATGCAATTTGTGACTCGTCGGTATGTTCTGCTAGGAACAAGTACCGCGGAAAATATTTCCGGTTAATGGGGCGTTTGTTCCCAGCACGTAAAACCCACGATTTCACGTCCTTCCACAGGCGTTCAATGTTTGGTGTGTGGATACTATTGTCGTGGGGATCCACAAAATTTTCACTGTGGTTATCTCGCTTAGCGTGTAACCAAGCTCACCAATACGATCAGGGCACGCCAACAGTCGCTAATAATGATTGAACCCGGCTTAATATTTTTCTGGATCAATGGCAAAAGAGTCTGTGCTGTTCTGTCTTCCACAGGGATAACAAATTAGCCTTAGACTCACGCTTAATGCCAACGAATACCCATAATCCCTGAATTTTCCGCCGACGATCATATTTGGCACGGCAAAATGCCATTCATCAATTTCCACAATCACGCCGGGCCCACCAATTGTTTGTTTATTAATTATCCATCCATTTTTCACAAAACTTCACCACAGTAAGACTTCCAATTAACAACGCTCTCACTGCCTAATTTTAGAAATGTTTGTGCATAACTTTGTGAAAAAAATTTATGCAAATAAACATTTATGAAACGGAGGTTTTTATTCGCCAAAAAGTTACAATGCTCTAGCCACGTGCCCTTAAAAATTGAAACACTAAAACGACACTCACGTTTATTTTTAGGATTTTTTTTACGGCACCTAAAGACCTTCTGGTCTTTTTTTAAAATACAAGCACTATTGCATTTAGGGCAGGTCACGGATGTCTTAATTATTCTGTAATTGAAAAAAAGGTCTAAAGTCTTGTCTTCATCGAGGGCAATATGGCGGATCACGTCTTCAAAATCAAATATGCATAACTGACACGTCATACTTCTAGTCACAAAAAAACCGAACTGAACAGACCAAACAATTGCTAAAAATGATTTAATTGTAAAACAGGACAAATTGAATTACGCAGAAGTAGCCAGAATCACCAAAAATAGGAAAAATTCACCAAATAGTCGATATATATATATATATATATATATATATATATATATATATACTGATATATATATTGAAAAAACACGAAAAATAGGAAATATATTTTAATAAAAAAAAACATTTTATACAAATCTGCACAACATAAGAAAAATATTTTCTTAGTCAGTTTTGAATGGCAATTCAATATATTGTACTGTTTTAACCGCGCGTGAGCGGGTTCAAAGACGAATATTAACCGACCTCGGTACTAAAATAAAATTTCCGTAAGTGTGAAATTCCGTATAAAGGGGTTCCGTAAAACGAGGACTAATATATATATATATATATATATATATATTACACACCTTACGAAGGTTTCGCGCGATAATTTCTCATTTCGCGAAGGTCAAGCTTGTCGCCCCTCCTCTCGAGTTGGCCTGGTGAAGTAGTGAGTTGGATTCTTGTGCTCTCCACCTTAGATAGCCAGGTACGCCCAGCTCATCGGGAATTGTTCTGAGCCAGGCGTCTAGTCTTCTTTTGAAGATGTCTACTGCAACTCCCTTCGTGTTTCTTACGTCTTTGGGCAACTGATTAAATAGTTTTGGTTCTCTCACTACAAAACTATTGTCTTTCAAGGTTAAGGATGTTCCCTGTCTCGCCTTCAATTTAGGAATACGACATAGTCTACCGTTTCTACCTTCCACCGTTGTTTGGGGAGTTATAGGGTTCAGAGTAAGATTAGGGACTAGTTTCTCCATTGCTTTACAAGTGTAAATAATGGTGTATCTCTCTCTTCTCCTTTCCACTGAATATAGGTCTAGTTCGTGAAACCTTTCCCAGTAATTTAGTTCTTTGCACCCGTTGATCTTAGCTGTGAAGCTTCTCTGGATCCCTTCCAGCTGTCTAATGTCTTCTTTTTTATATGGGGATATTAGGACCGAGCAGTATTCCAATTTGGGTATGATCAGGGTTTTCAGTAGAGGAATCATTATATTCACATCCCTTCGTTTAAAGGTTCTCAATATCTGTCCCGTTATTCTCTTTGCTCTGTTTACTGCTATCTTATTTTGTGTTTCAAATTTCGCATCATCTGTCATTACAATCCCTAAATCTTTTGCTCTGGAATTTCTCTGAATTTCCTGTCCATTGGGGTATAATATTCCATGGATTTTAGGTCTTATCGTTTTCTGTACCGTAATAGCTGAAATTTCTCGGTGTTAGACTTCATATTGTTGTCTTCCGTCCACTTTTAGATTCTGTCCATGTCGGTTTGTAGAGATCTTATATCTTCTGGGTTTCTTTTTTTCTACTGATCTTTGTGTCATCGGCAAAGGATGTTACTGTGCTGTCTCTGGTAACGTCCTCATCTATGTCAGTTAGCATGATTATGAAGAGTATTGGAGCTAATATTGTTCCTTGTGGTACCGAGCTGAGGACCTCTGATTCTGATGAAGATACTCCTTGTACTGTAACGACTTGCCTCCGCTCACTAAGGAAATTATATAACCATTTCCCGACTTTTCCTGTTATTCCCACATATTTCAGTTTATGTATTATGATCCGTGGTCACACCTGTCGAACGCTTTAGCAAAGTCTGTGTATAGTACATCATAGTTTTCATTTCTTTCAAGTGCATCAATAATGTTGTTGTAGTGTTCAATTAGTTGTGATAGGCATGATCGGCCTGACCGAAACCCGTGTTGGTTATCATTGAATTTTTTCTGAGTTTCCAAAAAGTAAGATTTTCTGTCTAACTATTCTTTCAAATATTTTAGTGAGATGAGATGTAAGCGACTGGCCTATAGTTTTTGGCCTCCGATCGATCTCCTCCTTTATATATTGGGACTATGTTTGCGCTCTTCGGGATGCCTGGTATTTCTCCCGTGTCTAGTGATCGTCTCCATATCCAGTATAGGGGCTCAGCGATTGCATTCTTGCAGTTTTTGATAAGTGTGGCATTCCATTTATCCGGTCCTGCCGCTGAATGTGTTTTTAGTTTCCCTATGGCTTGTGTAATATCATCCGTCGTAAAGTCGAATCCGTTATACTTTCGCCTTGTGGTTCTTCTTCAAAGAACGCGTTTCTATCACATATCAATTTGTCAGTTTTTGCGATACTGAAAGATTATTCGTACTGAGCCCTTAATATTTCAGATCCTTCTGTTAGATCATCAGATAAAGCAGTTCTCATTTTTTAAAGGTCCGATAGTCGCATGGTTTTTCGACTTTCTTTTTGCGAAATTTTCGAAGTACTTTGAGTTAGCCTTTATCGTTTCTATATATATATATATATATATATATATATATCTATATATATATTATTATATTAACTGAAATGAGAAATTTCTTGTTCAATTGAGGCTTTCAACTCTCCTATTGTGTGTGGATTCTGCTTAAACTATCTTTTAAATAACCCCACAGATAAAAGTCACAGGGGTTTGGATCTGGTGATGTTGGTAGCCATGATTAATACGTAGGAAATCTGTTGGACAAAACCCTTCCATCGAAAGTATCGTGAGCTCAAACGATATCACAGAACATATTTTGTTCTCATGGACTAATTTTCCACGTGTAGAGAAAGTATAGCAAAAATTTCATGCTTTTATTTCAGTTAATAAAAAAAATACAAACCTTTTAAAACGTCAGATGTTTGAAAAATCACCGATATATATAATAATGAATTTAGATGAAAACATCTTTTGTAACATGATAATAAAAACCCACTCTAATAGACAGAGTTTATTTCCACAACAGCTTCGATGCCCACTGGCATCCTCTTCGGGTGGATTCGTTTTTCTGTATCCACCCGAAGAGGATGTCAGTCGGCATCGAAACTGTTGTGGAAATAAACTCTGTCTATTAGAGTGGGTTTTTATTATCATATTGTGACTTTCACGTAGAAAAAATGAAGTTTTTTGGCATTTATCTGTTGTAACATTTATTTTTAGAAAATCAAAATACCACATCACTATCATTGTCATGATTTATACAAAAAAATCTTATATTGACATTCCAGATTTTAATTTGATTGGCAAACCCATAGGCTTCCCATGGAAAGATCCTGAATCCGCCACTATACATATACAGTATATATTTCTGTTTGGACGTCAATTAGACGTAGTTATATTTCTTCAAGTGAGCAGTTCCCAATATGATGTGTGTGTGTATATATATATATATATCATTAAATTCAAAGAATTTAATGATATATACCATATGATATATACACCATACTGCACCATTGCATTTTTCAGTTTTGATTCCATCACTCTTTTTCATTAAAACTTTTGGTTTACAGTTACAGAATCATATAAGCTACCGTACAATAACGACGGCCTTGTTCAATTTGGCTAAGTTACCCTTCTTACTAAACAGAAACTGGTTTTCTTTTTATATTAAATATGGAATGGATGTGAGAATGTTTAATTTAAAAATCTTCAATTCACAAACAAATTTTAGGGGTAAAGTTTACGAAATGATTCTTTAAGTTTGGACAGAATAATGGAAACACTCACATTTTCGATGCTATATTTTCTGGTATCATTAATGGCATTATGCACTTTATTAAATTAATATGTAACCGCATATAATATTGCGAACATCTTCTATTTTAATATGTTCATATTGGTTTTTCATGTTCTAGTAGAATAAATAAAAATATGGCGCTTGGAAAAAATGTTACTGACTGTGAAAGGGGCATGATAGTAGGAGCCCGTTTGGGTGATGTCTCAATATTATCAGTCGCGTGATTGTCACTGCACCTTGAGGAACAGTCCCAGAGTTATGAATACATGGAAAAAAATTTAAGAAGAAACTACACAGAGAATTGTTCCCATTATTCTCCCCAACTCCAAATTCACTAGAACTTTGGTACTGGTTGGTGTTAAAATAGGTTTTACTACAGTTCCTATAACATAGTTATGACTGACACTGGTCTTTGCGGACTAGTGTTAAATTTTGAACAAAAAAGTTTTCATGCAACAGTCTTTGATTGATTCTTCAGAGCTCATAATTATCATATAAGGTTTTTCTGTCGCATTCTGTGAGTGTTGCTTTACGCTCACTATATTCCTTATTTGATGTTCTTTTTTATTAGTTTTGCATGTATTCATAACCTTGAGGACTGTTCCTCGAGATACAGGAGCAATTATATGACTTTTATTACTGGAACACCAACCAAACGGGCTCCTGCTCTCATGCCCCTTTCACAGGCAGAAACATCTTTTCGAAGCGCTATATTTTTATTTATTTTAAAAGAACATGAAAAACCAATATGAACATATTAAAATAGAAGATGTTCTCAATATTATATGCAGTTACATATTAATTTAATAAAACACATTATGCCATTAATGATATCAGAAAATACAGCACCAAAAATGCGAATGTTTCCATTATTCTGTCCAACCCCTGTGTATACAGTACTGTTCTCTCACATTTCATTTTTTTTTAATTTTGAAAGACTGAAAACACTGTCAAAAATATTATGATTTATTTACCGTTCATTAAATGAAATTCCAAAAGCCTTTACATTTTTTGACAAAGCATTATCTAGTGGTTTTAGTTGATTGTTATTATAGTATTTTATTTACTAATTTAACCGATCATATATACTATTGAAACAATTTGTATAGTTTAAGCAGCCACGAAATTTCATGACGCAACATTAACATTCATGAAATTATTTTAATTTTGCAGCTTTCCTTCGAGAAGTCAAAACAAAAAAATGGTGTCAATAATCCAGTTGGGTTGAAGTACCTTAAGCAGAAAAACAAAAACAAACATATATTTCAAAATGTTATCTGTTGTTTTGGGCGAGTTTATTTCATTGTGTGTATCATACGTGAGAGAGAGCTGTTACTCGTTTGTGACTTTTATGATGAGCGCACTTTGGGCAATCTAGCGAAGGTGGTTCTTGTTGGTTAAGCTTGACCGTAGAGCATCCGAGTAACAATAATGTCACACAGTTTCTACCAAGTTTTTTCCGCAGGAGCGAATGGAAACACTTCAGTTCTCAATGGGAGTTTTCGTTCACTCAAATGATTTTTATTACAGAAAGTAGATACCGAACGAGGCACTGAAGGAGGGAAATGAATTTACAGCCTCTTACGATAACTACTGGAAGTCAGATGTTTACAGGGGAAGAGGTTCGACCTCTTTTCACAATAGCTCAGGCAGGAATTTAAAGGGAGGAAGCTCGTCCTCCGCGAGTAAGGGGTAAGGCAGGAATTTCAAGGGAAAGAGGTGCAACCTCTTGTAACAATGGCCTAGGCAGGAATGATTTAATTTACAATACAAGAAATAAATAAGTTTAAATTTTGGGGGAGTGCAGTTGAAGGTTAAGCTCCCACTTTAACTGGAGAGCTAAAGAATTCTGACGTTAAGCATAATTTAAGCATACAACGAAATTTAGAAAGATAAAAAATTAAAAAAAATACTAATTTTTGTAAGATATACACTTTTGGATGGCGACATAATGTCGGGGTACATTAAGTACCGAGTACATTAAGTACATTAATAACATCATATTAAATTATTACTGTTAATTACAATTTTAGCAAATTGTTAATTGACATATCTGATACTGAAGTAATCTAAATAGGTGATACAATTTATATAATGAAGGAGAGTTCTCCGTTGTTCTATAATTTAAAGGGGATTAACAACAATGTTATATATTTATAGTTAACAATAATTACGCTAAATTATGTCAAATATTATTAGAAGAATGGTTGGTTATCATAGTTTGAAAGCCTAAAAGCCAGCGATGATGAAAACGGAGGAAAAATACAGTGTACTTTCCATTGGAAGTAGACGGACATTCATGATAAATTGATAACGTAACACGTAAGTAACATAGAATTTAAATGACAATTAGGTAGAAATAATAAATACAAGTAATAAGAACTGGATAACTATGTGACGTAAGCAGATAACGAACCAGTGGCCTGGCCTGGAAACAATACAGTATATTATAATAACATAACATAACATAACATCTTAACGTTATAAATTGGTAGTAGAAGCAAGAGAGAAGAGTTCGAATTGAGAGGCTCGCTTTTGGCGACGTCATCGGAATTCGAACATTCATATCAGCATCAGTGGTGGGCACCGTTAACCAAAACGTTAACTTCGATAACGATAATCCGTTAACCCCAATTTTTAACTCCGATAACGATAATCCGATAATTTTACTACAAAGTTAACGGAAGTTAACGATAATCCGTTAACGATAACTATTTCTTTACTAACATTTAAAAAAAATCAAGGAAAAAAGCTTTAAAACCCATAGAAAATGTTTATTTATGCAAAATCCAACAATAAATAGGTATTTAACTGTATTTTTATCAAGTTTTGCAACTTTTTTGCTTAATAACTTTTTTTTTTTATTTTAATAAAAAATGTACTGATTACATGTTTTGAAACCCTTGTAACCACTAACCATTAACTAAATTTTAATTTACCAGAGAATTATTATGGCGGGAACTGAAAGGTAAAATTAAATTTTAGGCACATTTATTAAAGACTATGACACAATGTGCTGGTTGCCCTTCAGAAAGACCAGCTTCTCAAAGTTAGGCCCAACTGCCAGTCTTGACCTCTTGGGCCTCAGGATGTCCTTGCCGAGAGAGAAGAGCCGTTCCACTGCGGCAGAGGACGGAATTGGCAGACTGAACTTTAACGGACTAAATATCGAGTTATCGGAAGTTAACTGGTCCGATAACGATAAATTGAAATTAACTTCCGTTAATAGTCCGTTAAAAAAAGTTAACTTCGTTAATTAACTGTTATCGGATTAAAGCTTTAGTGCCCAACACTGATCAGCATTAACGAATATCTTGCGAGAGGTGAAATAATTAAAAGAAAAAGTAAAAAGAATACATGTGGACGTATTTACATGTACGTAATCATGATCATCAAGGGGCATGTACGACTGCACAAAGTATTGTACGCATATCGGTTGTCGCACAATAGGTTGTGTGCGTAATATAGACACGAGTAAACATGGACTAATAGGTTGATAGGGCATAAGTAGACAATAGGTAGATGAATGAATACAGTAAGTAATAAAATTAATAAAGGACAGCGGTCAAGAAAGATCATGGATGTATGAATGAGTATGGTTGAATAATATTTATATTGCATAACACCAGACAGGACACAAAATATAAATAATGACTTATAGAGAGTGAAGTTTTTATTATTATTAAAGAATTTACCATACATTGAATACGAAAGATATCCACATACTAAACACGTGATTCAGTATTCAAGGTATGGAAAACGAAAAGGAAATGAAGTTACTTTATGACGTCATAGTGATTTACTTTGTACGTACAGTATAAGTCATTATTGGAAGAAATTAAAGGAGACGAATTAGAGAGACACAGTTAAGGGACATTCGCTTCTCACAGCGAACTTCTAATGGCACAAACATGGATACTGCTCAACCATAGCAATGGTAAATCGCATGGTTGTGACATGTGTATTGTTAACCCTGTTAGTACTTTCCATTTCGAAAATTAAAATATACTAAATTTTACATATATTAAGAGCTGAAATTTCTGTGTTAAATTTAATGTTATTGCCATCAACCAACTGTATTTTGTATATTCTGAGTTTGTCCCTCTTGTTAGGCTTTTTTACCTCTTCTGCATTTCTGATTTTTCTGCTGATTTTTCTATCGTCAGTAAAGGATTACTATAGTGTTGTTGGTTTCTACGTTGTCTATGTCTGTTAGGAGTGGGGCTAATACTGTTCTTTGTTGAACTGAGCTAAGTACTTCCGATTTTGATGATGATACACCTTGGATTTTTACTTGTTGACATTCTCTGAAGAAGTTGTAGATCCATTTTTCCACTTTGCTTGTTATTGCCATGCGTTTTATTTTATGTGCTCTTATACCCTGATCATACTTGCCGAATGTTTTAGCAAAGTCCATATATCCATTTTTCCACTTTGCTTGTTATTGCCATGCGTTTTATTTTATGTGCTCTTATACCCTGATCATACTTGCCGAATGTTTTAGCAAAGTCCATATGTGTGTCTATGATATTGTTATAATGCTCTATTAGTTGCCATAGGTACGATCTTCCTGATCGGAATTCGTGCTGCTGCTTATTGAATCTTTCCTACGTCTCCAAAAAGTCAGATTATTTTTGTGAGATGGATGTCAATGACATTGGTATACTGTATAGTTCTTTTCTTGATACTTATCTTGATACTTATCGGTGGTGTAGTGGTTAGCGTCGTTGACTACGAATCTATTGGCCCCGGGTTCGAGACCCGACGGCAGCCGGCGCGCAGCAAAACCCAGCTGTTCATCCTTCCACACAATAAAGAAAGTGGTTGGTAGATAAATGGGTACCCTAAGTGGCTTAGTGGTTAAGACGCTGGGCTGCTGATGGGGCGTGGTTCGGATTCCACGTTAAACTGTAGGTCTAAGGTGGAGTGAAAAGCTTGACCTTCGTCAGAATGAACAATTCGGGCGGAAGCTAACGAAAGTTCCGTAGAGCAGCGTTTCTCAATAGGTATATATAGACAATGTCCGCTCTTTTCAGAATGCTCGGTAAGTTGCAGTAGTAAAACGAGTGTTTACGAATCTTTCTATTAAGTATAGATTTCAAAACTTTAGTAAGACAAGAAACCAAGCTAGTCACTTGGACGATAGTTGGAGGGTTGAGAGCGGTCACCCTTCTTTGGAACAGGCTGAATGTAAGCGAACTTCCAGCAGGAAGGAAAAGTATCAGATGAAAGTCAAAGACAAAAGAGTTTGCCTAATCAGGGTGTCAATACAGAAGCACAAATCTTGAGAACAACAGGAGGGACCCTATCAGGAACGTACGCCTTCCTAAAGTTGAGCCCAGATAGTAGGGCAGAAAAAACATCTTGGGAAAAGATTTTAATTTTAGACAATTAAGTCAAAGGGTGGATTAGATGTAGGAACAGTACCAGAATCGTTCAGGGTTGAGTTGGATGAAAGTTTGGGGCAAAAGTTCGCCTTTGTCAGGAGAAGAAACAGCAACCGAGCCATCAGAATAGAAAAGAAAAGGGAAAGAAGTAAAGTTGTTGGAAAGGTTTTTGGCTAGCAGGGTTTTTTTCAAGGAATTTTTCGAACTGCACATTCATAGGCCACAGATAGATGAAAAATAACTTATCCTGCACTATCCAGTATCCTACTCACTCATCAATGCTATTTACTCATCACTCCTACTGACATATGCGTTTTCAATAAAAAATAATTTGTGAACATAAATTTTAAACTTTTATTCTTTAGTTTATACGTACTTTATGGGCTAACACACCTTAAATTAAACTTTACAGCAGGTGGCACTATATCAGATTCTTTTCATACGCATGGCGGCGACTATATGATCCGTTATTGCTGGAAAAATATTTTACACATCAACTGAAAAGAGTTGATTTAACTTTAATTTTTTATAAATGCTCTATCTGTGATTTAGTAAAGCATACAAACTATCCTAGCGTATTATAAATGTATTAGAACTTTTCTCCATTTTTCTAAATGCGATTTGTGTAGAATTAGAGATTTTTCATTTCAGCATATGGCTACTTTGAACTTCGCTGAATAATTTTTCAGTGCTGATGTTTTTTCCTGTCATTGTACGTAAGCAAAGCCAAAGTGTTATTTGAAGAAGCATCCCTGTCTTTGAACTACACACATTTGCTTACAGAACTGGTTTTTTTAGAACTGCACATTTTTAGAACTGCACGTTAAAAAAACCCTGTTGGCTAGGTGCCAGAAAGAGCGAGAATAATTAGAATTGGATAGGTTTTCATATTTTTGTCTGATGAAGGAATTTTTCGCGAGTCGAAGAATAGATTTTGCGAAGAATAGATTTTGCACAATTTCGGTCAGAATTGCGAGTCAGGTGTTGGAAGGCGACGATACCTTCAGAAAGCCGCCTCTCTGCTGCGGATAGTATAAGAAGAAAAGTTAAACCACGGTTTTTTTGCATTAGTGCGAGTAGAATCATCTCCGTCATGCGCTCAGTGCATTCAGCAGGCTCCGGCCTCCAAAGCAGTAATCATTCCATGGGAAATCAAAGTAGTACTGCCTGAGGGCTTCCCAATCGGCGGAAGCCAAAGTACCAAAGGCACCTCCTTTTGGCAGAATTCAAAGCCTGAACTGGGTCGATAGAACAGGAAACATACGAGATTGTGGTCGGAGGAGCCCAACGGATAAAACGTTTGACAGAGTAAGAAGAACGATGAGCTGTTAGAAATAAGTGTAAAATGTTGGGCCTATCTCAAGAGCGATTGGAGATACGAATAGGGTGTTGTACGATCTGCTCCAGGTCATTCAGAATAGAGAAGTTGTAAGCTCGTTCACCAGGGATGTCAGTGAAATGGGAGGAAAGCCAAAGGTGGTGGTGAATATTGAAATTAGCTAAAATAGAGATTTCAGTGAATGGAAAGTGGGATAGAATGTATTCGACTTTGGAAGTGAAGTAGTCACAATTTTGGATAGTCAGTAGAATTAGGAGAAAGGTAGACAGCGCAGATGTATTCAGCTTGAGATTGACATGTAAGCGTGTAGAATTCGGAAGATTGAAGTTCAGGAATACAAGAGCAAGTTAGGTCGTTGCGTACATATACGCAACATCCATCTTTGCGTACATATACGCAACATACATCTTTGCGTACATATACGCGACATCCATCTCTGGAAAGAAAATGAGTATAGAGAAAGTAGGAAGGTGGATAAAAGGGGTTGATGTCAGTCGTCCCAGACAACCTAGTTCCTGTGAGGTGGTGGTGAGGTTTAGAGGAGGGGAGGTTGTGTTCAACAGACGGGGAATTTGAGGAAACGCCATGAATATTGCAGAAGTTTATAAAAAGTGAATCAAGCAGAGGTCCAGGACATCTCGAACCAGCTGCTCGGGTCCGCGTTCCCAGTATCGGTAGCGGGGGACCAGAAGTGGGGACACGTACGGTCCCCTCCCCAGTGGACATCACATAGAACATGTTTTGCACCACGGGACTAATTCCCTTTGTGTGGAGTAGATACAGTAAAAATTTCATGCTTTTACTTCAATTAATAAAAAATATAAATCTTTTAAAAAGTGTCATGTTTAAAAGATCATCCGATATATAGTAATGGTAAATGACAAATACTATAGTGTTTTCTTTTTCATGATGTTAGCCCGTCATGGGTGACTCGCAAAGAGGCCCCAAAATATAACTTCCCTTACCAGCTATCTGCCAAGCAGATAGGATCCAGCTTTGGAACAGGATCTAGGGTTTACAGCTACACCTAGCATACTATATTCAGAACCGCAATATACGCAAGAAACTCGCTGCATTCACGTCGGAAACTAGAGTATTTGTCATTTACCATTACTTATTCAAACTATAGTGGATTTAATTTTCCCAGAAGAGTTCCTTGCTCCATGCACAGCCTGTGTGTAACATAAAAGATCTCAGGGAATCATTCTGAGTTTAATCCCATATATATATATTATATATATATATATATACCCAAGTTGCGCCAGTAGTAACTTTTTTTACAATTCAGGTCGAACGTTGTAAATAAGTCGGATTTTTTTCGTACGACCTACTTTCTTCAGGTTAGATTACGCTATGTTTGGTTAGGTTAGGATAACTCAGATTAACCTAACCTAATCTAAAACAAATCAGATGTACAAAGTTTGAGGAAGCATAAAAGACTTATTTGACTTCGATTTTTTTAATCAAAATTTAAACGCAGTAAAATTGAAAAAATAATCATTGTATACTGTTAAAAAAGACGCTTTCTCAAGACTCTTATATAATCCCCCGCCCCATCTCCCCCTACTTTAACACAAGCCAAAATTATTAAAAAATTTAAAATCTAAATTATGTAACCTATTCGACCTTTTAAGTAAAAAATGGTCACGGAAGAAAATTTACATAAATGTTCAACCAACTTGGGCATATATATATATACTAGCAGAGATACCCGGCGTTGCCCGGAATGTAAGGGTGTGTCAAAATAAGGTAAAAAGATGAACAAAACTAAATGAACACATAAACACAAAGTTTGGTAATTGTTTTTATTCCTTGAAAACATCAGACATTTGTAGCACTTCAGTGTAAACAATGTTACGTGTTTTTCCATTGGGTGTCAAAACATAAAGATTGCGAGGTGTTCCAACTTTTTTGGGCCATTGTCACCAAGCAAAAGTCACACTCAAATGTCAAAATGCAAAACTTATTCCTTAAACTTATATTTTAAAAAGTTCTCGAAAATAATGATTTTAAGCTTTTTTGTGTCAAAATGCAAAAACTTATTCCTTAACCTATATTTTTTTAAAAAGTTCTCGAAAATTTTGAAACTTTTATGCCACTATTAGATTCCACTTAAATCCCGTGACTTTATGCCGTCATTCAAACTAAACAAGATTTTAATGTATCATTTACTAAATAAAACTGTCTAGTCTACCTACCTACTGTACCTACCTACCTACCTACTGTACCTACCTACCTACCTACTGTACCTACCTACTGTACCTACCCATTTACTAAATAAAACTGTCTAGTCTACCTACCTACTGTACCTACCTACCTACCTACCTACTGTCTAGTCTACCTACCTACCTACCTACCTACTGTACCTACCTACCTACCTACCTACCTACCTACCTACTGTACCTACCTACTGTGCACACCATTAGATTCCCCGTGAAAAGTTATATCTCATTCACTACCTTAAACACTATTTGGTGCAGCCATATTCATTTCAATAGAGAACAAACAAACAGACAAACAAACAAACTTCCTCTTTTATATATATATATATATATATATATATTATACATAACCTTGGTTCAGCTTCCACCCGAATTGTGCATTCTAACGAAGGTCAAGCTCGTCACTCCACCTTAGACCTATAGCTTAACGTGAAATCCGGCTTAACCACTGAGCTACCAGGGTACCCATTTAACTACCAATCACGCAATCATTAGAAAAACAATATTAGGACATTTTTCGACAGTAAAAATAAATAGAACATTTCTGGACACCATTTCGAGTCTGAAATAGTCTGATGTCAAACAAACAGTTGGTTTGCCTTGAAAATAGGGAGCACTTAAAAAAAAAAAAAAAAAAAAAAAAAAAAAAGCGAGTTTGCGAAATTGACCAGCATGAATATGATTTTACTTATCTACAGTACGAGTACATCCAATACCGGTTAGGCTTTATAACAATCAGGGTTGCAACATCACCAGAAAGTAATTCAATTTACAGTAATATTACAAAATTGACAAAACGTTAGTTTTCTAAAATCCACAAAGTGAAGAGCACTTAGTACTGGACATAATGACGAAATAACTTCGGCCAAAATATTACTTGATTAAATGTTACTTAGAAAACGAGAAATTTTTAAGTCTTTTGTATTCATCAAGTAAGAAATTATTCATTTAATGAATATAAACGGTTAGATTAATAAATAAAATCAAAAAATAATAATCATCTCAACCTGTTAGAAAATCTAGAAGAGGAAGAACCATTGTTGTCCCAAGGCGATACGATGACTAAGCTGATTGATGCAGCATTGCTTGTATATATATTAAGTTAAGGTGTATATATATCCATCTCATAATTGTAAGGTTAGTGAAAAATTAACTTAATTTAGAGCTAGCATTTTTGAGCTCTTGTGGCATCATTGTTTGGTCACACTGTTGGCATCATTTTGGGACACTGCGCGTCTTTTCTACTCGTTTGTGGAAGGTCGTACGTAAAGGTGTGGTCTGATAGAGAGCTCTCTTGCAATTCAGTTTGGTTGTTTAGATACATGATTGTTGCATCGTGCAATAGTCCAGGTTGCGTGGTTGTTGCAAGGTTCAGAAGAAGACCACAAATAGTACCCTTTTTGTTTACTTTAAGTTCATGTAATTAAGGTCTAAGGTAGGCCCGCATCGAGTCAGCAACCCTGAGGTTACCCTGAGGTAGGACCTAATAGGATCTCAAATCCGTAAGTTTTAATTTAGCTTAACTTGGGCTTTAGGTAGAACTTGCCCTTTAGAATTTGGCCGTTCACGGCTCAGCTGGGATTTTGAACCCGACAAATAAAATAAATAACATGGTCCTTCAGAACCGGATTCTACCCAAGACTGAGTCAGTGACTATTTTTCGGCAAAGTTCTGATTGTGCAAATTGTATCCCAAGTTAGGCCTAGACGGGTTGAGTATTATTGAGTTAAGGTCCCAGGGTTAAAAAGTTTGGTCGCCCAATTGCGAAACTTGGCCAGTCGTATGTCGTTTTTGGCCTACATTTTTTCCGGTTTGGTTAATTTTGGGTTATTATTGAATTAAGGTCCCAGGGTAAAGTTTGGTCGCCCAATTGCGAAACTTGGCCAGTCGTCTGTCGTTTTGGCCTACATTTTTTCGGTTTGGTTAATTTTGGGTTATTATTGAAAGTTTGGTCGCCCAATTGCGAAACTTGGCCAGTCGTCTGTCGTTTTTGGCCTACATTTTTTCCGGTTTGGTTAATTTTGGGTTATTATTGAAAGTTTGGTCGCCCAATTGCGAAACTTGGCCAGTCGTCTGTCGTTTTTGGCCTACATTTTTTCCGGTTTGGTTAATTTGGGTTATTATTGAAAGTTTGGTCGCCCAATTGCGAAAACTTGGCCAGTCGTCTGTCGTTTTTGGCCTACATTTTTTCCGGTTGGTTAATTTTGGGTTATTATGAAAGTTTGGTCGCCCAATTGCGAAACTTGGCCAGTCGTCTGTCGTTTTTGGCCTACATTTTTTCCGGTTTGGTTAATTTTGGGTTATTATTGAATTAAGGTCCCAGGGTAAAGTTTGGTCGCCCAATTGCGAAACTTGGCCAGTCGTCTGTCGTTTTTGGCCTACATTTTTCCGGTTTGGTTAATTTTGGGTCATTATTGAATTAAGGTCCTGGGGTGGAAAATTTGGTATTCCATACTGGTGTTTGGTTAGTACCCCACCCAGCAATTCAGTTTATTTGAAAGTAAAATTTGCGTTTGATCAGTTTGGTTAAGTATTTCTGCCAATTCAGCTCATTTAGTATTGAGCCCAAGGGTTGTTTACATTGAAGATGAGTGCATCTGAATTGAACAAATTTATAAAAAGGAGAAGCGCCTACAAAGGTCTAATTACAAAGGTCATTGCCACTATAGATTCTGCCATAGAGCAAGAGGATTTACGCTTAGTGACTGCGCAGCTTTCCATATTAGAAACTAAAAAGGTGCTCTAAGTGAGGTAAATGTTAAAATTGAGGCTCTTATAGAAGAGGATGAAATAGAAATAACATAATTTACTTTGAAGGATATTGATGATATGATTAACGTAGGCCTCCGAGGAAAAGAGTTTAGCAGCTCAGTACAGTTAGAGACCAGGTCTAATAATGAAACACAACACTCAACAAATGATGCTTGTGAAGTTAAGGTTAACAGATCTGTAGTTCAATTACCAAGGCTTGTACTCAAAACATTTTCTGGGAGTATTCAGGAATGGCAAGGATGGGCAGACAGTTTTCAATCAGCAGTTCATTCTAGTCAAGTGTTAAGTGCCGTGGAGAAGTTTAATTATTTGCGGTCCCTCTTGGAAGGGGAGGCAGCAAAGACTATAGCAGGATTAGCATTAACAGAGGCTAATTATAATGTGGCTTGGGATATATTAAAGAAACGGTTTGGCAAGCAGAGATCTTAATTAAAAGCCACCTCCGTGCACTTTTAGCTATACCTCCTGTTAATAATCCTAATAGTGTCAAGGAGTTACGGCAGTTATATGATGAATTTGAAATTAGAACTAGGTCCCTGGACAACTTGGGTGTAGGAATGGAAAAGTATGGTATAATGTTGGTTCCTACACTGGAGTCTAAATTGCCTAGCTCAATTTTGCTTGAATTAAGTAGGGGACACTCTGCAGAACATGTGTACATCCCCCTTCAGCAGATGTTAAGTCTTTTAGGCACAGAATTAGCAAGACGAGAGGGAGTTGAGTTTGCACAGTGGGATGGTAAACAAGGGGACAAAGGCAGGCACAGCGCCAAAGTTTCCACAAAAAGGAATAGCCCAGGTACAGTGTCAGCTCTACATGCCTCCTCTGAGAATAAATTAAAGGGAATCAAGGAATGCATATTTTGCGAAGGCAACCACAAGTCATATAAATGTGAGGTGGCCGAGGCCTTACCCTTTGAGGAGAGAAAGGACAGGGTAACTAAGTCCACAGCATGTTTTAAATGTTTTTTGAAAGGTCATAGAGCAAGGTTTTGTAAGTTTAAAATTTTGTGCAAAAAATGTCATGGTAGGCATCAGCCATTATTGTGTGAAAACACTCTTAGTAGGCCTACCCCAGAAGTAGAGACATCAGTGGCACATGCCACTGCTATGCAAGGGAGTAAAAGTAAAGGGGGATTATTGCAAACAACTGCAGCCTTATTAATTGGGAATGAGGGAGAAGCTACTGTAAGAGTGTTGTTTGATAGTGGTAGCCAGTGTAGTTTTATTAAGACCAGAATTTCCAGAAAATTGAAGTTTAAAGAACTTAAGAGGGAAAATTAAGAATTTCTGGGTTTGGGGGTTCCGTTCAAAACCGAACCAAATTTAAGAAGGTAGAAGTTCTGGTTAAAGGGTTGTTACCGCAAAGTCCCACTATCAAGGTCCAAGCTGTAGAGATTGCGGAACTTTGTGCTCCAGTCACTACTTGTTTAGATATGGCATGTGTCCAAGAATTGCAAGTTAAAGGAATTAATTTGGGCAATAATAAGTTTGAGGGAACAGAAGATATTAGTCTTTTGATTGGAGCTGACTATTATTGGGACTTCATCACTGGTAATATTGTCCGTACATCTCAAGGCCCGGTAGCTATTGAAAGTAAGCTAGGCTGGATGCTACATGGTAGTTATTGCAATGAAATGGAAGTAAGGCTCTTTTTGTTAAGATTGAGGAGAACAGCCATGGTCTGGAAAGGCATTTGAAAGCGTTTTGGGAACTTGAATCTATTGGTATAAAGGACAACCAGGCAAGTACAGTGAACAATGATGTTTTAGAGCAATTTGAAAAAGGGATTGGGTTTAGAGATGGTTGCTATGAAGTTGGCCTACCATGGAAGGATTCTTGCAAACCCGGTTCAAACCTTCAGCTAGCTAATCGGAGGTTGGAGACTTCATTGTACAGGCTAAGAAAAAATGAGGAGTTGTTAATTGAATACGATGAGGCCATCCTAAGTTATGTAAGGGAGGGCTATGCTGCTAAAAGGGTGCAAGGTGAGCTGGTGAGCCAGGAGGCACATTATCTGCCACACCATGCAGTGGTACGGCGAGACAAAACTACCACCAAACTGAGGGTAGTTTTTGATGGCTCAGCCAAGGACAAAGGTGGTGTGTCCTTGAATGACTGTTTGGATGCTGGGCCAAATTTAAATGCAGATTTATTTTCCTTGTTACTGAGATTCAGGCTTGGTAGAGTAGCATTGACTGCAGATGTGAAGCAAGCCTTTTTGCGGATAAAGTTAAAACCAGAGGACAGAGATGCAGTAAGGTATCTGTGGGTGGATACGAAAGACTTGTTGGAAAATGAACCTAAGGTTCAAGCATATAGAATGAAGTCAGTGTTGTTTGGCCTCAGCTCTAGTCCATTTCTGTTGGCAGCTACTGTGCAGTACCATTTTAAGAAATATTCTGAAGTCTATCCTAACACTATTGAACACATAAGGAAAAAATTTTATGTTGATGATTTGCTATGTTCCGTGGATAATACAGAAATGGCTAAACAGATATTCATGGAGGCTAGAGCTATAATGAGGGAGGCTGGCATGGAGCTCAGAAAATGGCAGACCAATCATTCGCAATTACAAGAGTTATGAGTCATTCCTCTGTAGTACCTGATGCAGCAGAAAGTATTGAGGATTCTGGTATTAAGGAGTTGTGGGCAATAGACACAAAGGTGCTAGGCATCGTTTGGCAGCAAGATGATGATTTGTTTACCTTCAATGGAAAATCTTTAGTAGAGCTGGCTGAGAATGAGACAAGGTGGACAAAACGTACAGCTCTTAGTTTGGCTTCGAAGGTCTTTGATCCTCTTGGATTCCTGGCTCCATTTGTGATAAAGTAAAAAATTTGGTTTCAGAGCCTCTGGGAAATTGGACTTGGTTGGGACCAAGAGTTACCTGATCATATGGTGGTAAGGTGGAAATATTGGTTCAAAGAATTGGCACATCTTGGAGACATTGAAATCCCAAGATGGTACTTTGGAGAGTTGAACAATAGTCCAGACAATTTGGAGCTGCACATCTTTTGTGATGCAAGTGAGGAAGCCTATGCAACTTGTATTTATATAAGAGGCGCATTGCAAGAGGAAGTAAGTTGCAGGTTGGTTGCTGCAAAGAGTAGAGTAGCACCTTTGAAAAGGCTTTCTGTTCCAAGGTTGGAATTGATGGGTGCCGTTATTGCTAGTCGGCTTGCAATTACAGTGCGAAAGTCTTTGGCCCTCTATGAAATTCCAAGCTATTATTGGACAGACTCCACTATAGTTTGGCACTGGTTAAGAAGTCAGGCAAGGAAATGGAAACCATTTGTTGCCAATAGGGTGGAGGAAATTCAAGCGCACACAGATCCCAAGCAATGGAAGCATTGTCCAGGCATCCAAAACCCCGCTGATTTACCAACACGAGGAATTTCGGTGAAAGATCTTTCACAATCAAGTTTGTGGTGGAATGGGCCAGAGTGGCTAAAACTTGGAAGTGAAAACTTGCCTTCTAATCAGCCTATTGTAGGAGAATGCCAGGCTGAAGAAGCATGGGTGAGTGAGGTGAGAAAATGCGCTGTGAACAGTTGTCAAGTTATGCAGCAGGACCCCATATTGAGGCTTGAGGACATTAGCAGTCTGAAAAGATTGTTAAGAGTGACAGCATGGATATATAGATTTACCAACAACATTAAGGGAGAAACAAGAAGGGAAGGAATTCTGAACAGTAATGAGATTCAGCAAGCCAGGAAATACTGGGTGGTATATGCGCAGAAGGAAAAATTTGGTGAAGAGCGGGAATTGCTCACCAGCCATCCATTACAGGTTCTACCAACACATTCTGCGCTCAAGGGTTTGGATGTGTTTTTGGATCAGGATTTATTGAGAGTAGGAGGTAGACTACAGTTTTCTGGGCTTCCAGAGGAGAAAAGACATCCAATTTTGCTACCTTCTGGGGGGCACTTTGTGGACCTTTTGATCCTGGATACTCATCATAAGCTGTTACATGCTGGAGTTAGAGAAGTATAATAGAGATTAGACAACAATTTTGGATTCCCAAAATTAGACAAGTAGTGAAAAAGGTCTTGCATAAATGTGTGGTTTGCAAGCGTTGGAGTGCAAAGCCTTATTATGAAAAGGTGGCTCCACTTCCAAGAGAACGGTGTGTCTATACTGCCCCATTTGATGTAGTGGGAGTAGACTTTGCAGGGCCAGTCTATGTGTATGAGCGAGGGGAGTCTAACAAAGGTTATATATGTCTTTTCACCTGTGCTACCACCAGAGCAATCCATTTGGAGTTGGTAAGCAACTTAAGTAGTGATGTATTTCTTTTGGCCTTTAAAAGGTTGTGAACAGAAGGGGTTTTCCCAAATAAAATCATATCGGATAATGCAAAAACCTTCAAAAAGGCTGCAAAGGAACTCCAAGAAATTTGGTCCTTGCTAAAAGAGGAAGGATTCCAATCCTACTTTTCACACCAAGGGGTACAGTGGGAGTTTATTGTTGAGAGAGCACCATGGTGGGGAGGATTTTGGGAAAGGCTAGTGAGAAGTGTAAAGTGTCCATTAAAGAAACTTTTAGCTAATGCTCATTTGAGCAAAGAAGAATTCTCTACTGTTTTATGTGAAGTAGAAGCAATGGTGAACAGTAGGCCTATCACTTTGTTTACAACAGTAGGCAGGATGCAGAGCCATTGACACCAAATCATTTTCTTTGTGGTAAACGATTAACATCAAACCCCAGTGTGCCAGAAGACTTGCAGCCTATCCAGAGCACTCAAGGAGAGTTAACCAGACGGTTCAGGTACCTTGAAGAGCTACAAGATCAGTTATGGAAGAGTGGCAGATGGAATACTTGCCAGAACTCAATTATTACCCATCAGGCAAGGTAAAGGGCTCCAATGCAAATTGTATCAAGGTGGGAGAAGTGGTAATGATTGGGGATGAAAGACCAAGGCAATGCTGGAAGCTTGGCATAATTGAAGAGTTGTTTGTTGGCAAAGACAATTTAGTTAGGTCTGCACTGGTAAAGACTTCAGGAGGAAAGTTAAAGAGACCTATACAAAAACTCTATGCTTTAGAAATCAGCAAAAACACAGATAGTCAAGATGAAACATTTGAGTTACAGCCTCATGGAGAAGGCTTGGCTAACCTTGCAGAAGGTAATGACAACAATGCCTCTTCGGTGGGGAGTGTTAGAAAATCTAGAAGAGGAAGAACCATTGTTGTCCCAAGGCGATGCGATGACTAAGCTGATTGATGCAGCATTGCTTGTATATATATTAAGTTAAGGTGTATATATATCCATCTCATAATTGTAAGGTTAGTGAAAAATTAACTTAATTTAGAGCTAGCATTTTTGAGCTCTTGTGGCATCATTGTTTGGTCACACTGTTGGCATCATTTTGGGACACTGCGCGTCTTTTCTACTCGTTTGTGGAAGGTCGTACGTAAAGGTGTGGTCTGATAGAGAGCTCTCTTGCAATTCAGTTTGGTTGTTTAGATACATGATTGTTGCATCGTGCAATAGTCCAGGTTGCGTGGTTGTTGCAAGGTTCAGAAAGAAGACCACAAATAGTACCCTTTTTGTTTACTTTAAGTTCATGTAATTAAGGTCTAAGGTAGGCCCGCATCGAGTCAGCAACCCTGAGGTTACCCTGAGGTAGGACCTAATAGGATCTCAAATCCGTAAGTTTTAATTTAGCTTAACTTGGGCTTTAGGTAGAACTTGCCCTTTAGAATTTGGCCGTTCACGGCTCAGCTGGGATTTTGAACCCGACAAATAAATAAAATAACACAACCTATTTGGTAACAATTTATCAAGCAATGTAAAAAGTTCCAAATTTGATTTAATGAACAGTAACTAAATCATAATATTTTTTGGGGTTATTAAATGTTTTACCAACAGTGACTTTGAAGGCGTAGCCATAATTTCTTAGGGTATTTTACTGTGTTTTGTTCGAATCTGCAATCCGTATCTTGTGCAAATGCTTATTAAGAGAGTTATAAATAGTAGAAAAATTATAGGTTCCGTATGACGATATACCTACATTTGCTAATCAGAGCACGGCATGCATAAACGTTCATGCCTACGTCATTCTCATTCTTAGCCACAGTTCAAGGTTATGGCGGATTGTGACAAGTGCAGTCTGAGTAGGCCGGGGTCTGTGATTCATAGTGACAAGTGGCCAGCCTATGCTGGTGTAACAACACTTGGTTACCAACATTATACAGTGAACCACTCTGAACATTTTGTTGATCCGGACTCTGGGGCCCACACGCAAAATATAGAGAGGTTCTGGAAGGATGTTAAGAGCTGGGTGCTTCGTGCGGGGAACAAAAATTATCATTATATATATTACTTCGCCCGCTACCTCTTCATAAATGGGCATTCACGAACTGACCGCATACATTTCTTCCTCAAAACCATCGCAGAACTATATCCACGCGCAATCGGAGAACACACGGGTTAAGGTTAGGTTATATATATAATATATATATATATATATATATATATATATATATATATATATATATATATTTATATATATATGATACACACAGACCGTGCACGGAACAAGGAACTCTTCTGGGATAATTAAATCCACTATAGTCCGAATAAGTAATGGTAAATGACAAATACCATAGTTTTTCTTTTTTTTCATGATGCGAGAGACCCGTTGCCACGTCGGGCTTGCATCATGGAAAAAAAAAAACAAAAAAAAACTATGGTATTTGTCATTTACCATTACTTATTCGGACTATAGTGGATTTAATTATCCCAGAAGAGTTCCTTGTTCATGCACGGTCTGTGTGTATCATAAAAAACTCAGGGAACCATTCTGAGTTCATTCCCATATATATATATATATATATATATATATATATGCATATAACTGCAATGACCGCGCAGTATATAAATGAATAGAAACGACATAAGTGTTAAGGAACGTTTCTGCACACGAGGAGGAGAGATAACGAATAATGAAAAATGAGGCGAACCGCCCGGAATCGAACCCAGAGCCTTCCAATTGCCGGTTCGACGCTCTACATTATGCTACGGACCTCACTCAATCACAAATCGAAATTCTCCCACATAGGGCAGAAACCAATGCCATGAGAGGGCACCCTCGCAAATCGTGAATATGCGCATATAACTGCAATGACCGCGCAGTATATAAATGAATAGAAACGACATAAGTGTTAAGGAACGTTTCTGCACACGAGGAGGAGAGATAACGAATAATGAAAAATGAGGCGAACCGCCCGGGAATCGAACCCAGGGCCTTCCAATTGCCGGTTGGACGCTCTACCATTATGCTCTACCATTATGCTACCGGCAATTGGAAGGCCCTGGGTTCGATTCCCGGGCGGTTCGCCTCATTTTTCATTATTCGTTATCTCTCCTCCTCGTGTGCAGAAACGTTCCTTAACACTTATGTCGTTTCTATTCATTTATATACTGCGCGGTCATTGCAGTTATATGCGCATATTCACGATTTGCGAGGGTGCCCTCTCATGGCATTGGTTTCTGCCCTATGTGGGAGAATTTCGATTTGTGATTGAGTGAGGTCCGTAGCATAATGGTAGAGCGTCCAACCGGCAATTGGAAGGCCCTGGGTTCGATACCCGGGCGGTTCGCCTCATTTTTCATTATTCGTTATCTCTCCTCCTCGTGTGCAGAAACGTTCCTTAACACTTATGTCGTTTCTATTCATATATATATATATGGGAATGAACTCAGAATGGTCCCCTGATTTTTTTATGATACACACAGACCGTGCATTGAACAAGGAACTCTTCTGGGATAATTAAATCCACTATAGTCCGAATAAGGAATGGTAAATGACAAATACCATAGTTTTTCTTTTTCATGATGCTCGCCCGACGTGGGCAACGGGTCACTCGCAAAGAGGTCCCATAAATATAGCTTCCCTCACCAGCTATCTGCAAAGCAGACAGGATCCAGCTTTGGGACATGGATTTAGGGTTTAAAGCAGCTTAACCCTGCTACATTTAGAACCTCAATATAAGCGAGTCTTTTGCTTATATTGAGGTTCTGAATGTAGCAGGGCTAGGCTGCTTTAAACCCTAGATCCACGTCCCACAGCTGGATCCTGTCTGTTTTGCAGATAGCTGGTGAGGGAAGCTATATTTATGGGACCTCTTTGCGAGTGACCCGTTGCCCACGTCGGGCTTGCATCATGAAAAAGAAAAACTATGGTATTTGTCATTTATCATTACTTATTCGGACTATAGTGGATTTAATTATCCCAGAAGAGTTCCTTGTTCAATGCACGGTCTGTGTGTATCATAAAAAACTCGGGGGACCATTCTGAGTTCATTCCCATCTTGAAACGGACATGTTATGTGCCTTGAAAAGTGGACGCTCAATTCTGCCAGTTGAGGTTTAAGTTTTAGTTTTTGGCTAAAAATATAATAGTTACCCGTTTTTCTTTGATATATTCAATCTGACGTGAAGGCAGCGAGTCTTTTGCTTATATTGAGGTTCTAAATGTAGCAGAGCTAGGCTGCTTTAAACCCTAGATCCTTGTCCCAAAGCTGGATCTTGTCTGTTTTCCAGATAGCTGGTGAGGCAAGCTATCTTTATGGAACGTCTTTGCGAGTGAGACGACGTTGCCCACGTCGGGCTAGCATCATGAAAAAGAAAAACTACGGTATTTGTCATTTACCATTACTTCTTCGGACTATAGTGGATTTAATTATCCCAGAAGAGTTCCTTGTTCCATGCACGGTGTGTGTATATCATATATATGTATGTATGTATGTATGTATGTATGTTCCTAGCCCGTTTGGTGTTTGTTAATATCCAAAATACATTTTTCTAATGTATTTCGGTGTGTTTGGTTCATATGTATATGACCTTCATTTCTGGCGAAAATGAACCAAAACAGAGGAAAACCTTCATGTTTCATAACTTTGTTTCGGTTCATTTGCGCAAGATTTTAACGGTAAAAGAAAACCAGCTTTTATTTAGTTAGTATGGGAATTTAAAGAAATACAAAAAGACCTTCCCTTTTTGTCTGTAATTCTGTAACTGTAAATCAATAGTTTTAATTAAAAAGAAAAGGTTATCAAAACAAAAACTTAATAAAGCGTTTAAATTAAGTGATTCTTCTATGAATTTAATAATGCATAGCACACTGGCTCTCACCCCCCCCAAAAAAAAAAAATATATATATATATTATATGCACTAAAATCACAAAATAACACGTGACCTTATTAATAAGCAAACAACCACAGGGAAAAGGAAACACAAAGTTCGAGCGCTTTCGTGATATATTCTGTTCCTCCTTGATAATGTGAATATATCACGAAAGCGCTCGGACTTTGTGTTTCCATTTCCCTGTGGTTGTTTGCTTATATATATTATATATAAGCTTTCAAATTCCACACTGAAAGGATGAGGTTGAAAGGTCGGGGGGTTCTTGGCAAATCTATTCACAACTTACTAGGGTTCGATGGAGCTCTTTTGATGCACCTCAGCAATGCTAGTCTGGTCAAAACCTGTTCTCTTCAGCTGAGTTTCTAATGAAGGACGTAATTTTCTTGAGTGTGGAAAAGACCTCTCCACGGTTGTAGTGAACAAACGGTAACGCTGACAATTTGTGGAGAAGATTTTCACATTCGGGAAGAACTCTCCATTGCAGGCAAAGAAAGCATTAACCGCCATTGCCCGAGATAAATTTCACATTGCTGTTGCATGTCGTTCACGGTCAGCTTCAAGGCGTGATTGTCTTTCTTGGGGTGTTTCTCTTCCTCTGATAGCTGCTACACTTTCTCGGACAGCTTCAAGACGTGATTGTCTTTCTTGTAGTGTTTCTCTTGCTCTGGTAGCTGCTACACTTTCTCGGACAGCTTCAAGACGTGATTGTCTTTCTTGGAGGTTTTCTCTTGCTCTGGCTGTTGCATGTCGTTCACGGTCAACTTCAAGGCGTGATTCTCTTTCTTGTGAGCTTTCCTGCTTCCGGGCTTCTTTATTTTTTCTGGCTGCTGATGTAGATCTGCCCAAACTTGTCCGTTTCTTTGGTGGCATGGTAAAGTTGTTGGGATTTTCAAAAACTGCAAAAAAACATTGCCACATGGTAGAGAATCCCTTGATTTGCTTTGTGTGGGATAAAGTAGATTATGTAAAATTTGACTCGGTGCTACATGTATCTGTATGTCGCGAGTTGTATGACGATGAAGAAATGGAATCCGCGAAGGAACTTCTAAATACTCTGTGTAATGCTCGCCTCCCTCTACGTAGAGGAAATGCAAAAGGCGAGAACGTATTAAAAGACATCATTAATAGAGTGTTTATCTTACGTACAGATGAATGTGACGTTACCTTTTGCGTAACGAACTTTAATAGAGTTCCAGTAATATGTATGCATGATATAGATGTACCAGTGCTTCTCAAGGAGTATAATGAGGTTAAAAATTCACTGATAGAAGTGTGAGACATCAACAGGTAATTAATAGCCAGAAAACGGTATTATCTCTCGAACAATTCGCGCTCGGAGTTAGAAAGCATGTGCGGCAAGGTATCATACGTGAATGTAGTCCAGGGGACGTCAAGACCGACTTGGTATGCGGAGAATTGGAAGGGAAATGTTACCCCTACTCCCAAGGCCTCCCAGCGGGTGGACATATATCACGAGGTTCAAAGAATGGCTCCCCTCCTCAGCATAAGGAGTCGCTGGCCTCCAAGAGTGCGGATGCAAGTCTGCTTGTAAATGGAGGCAACGCCGACGGGTTTTACGCGATTGGAGTTGTGTTGCCGCTGCCAGCGTCATCGCTAGAGGGGCAAGGACACCGGGGCACTCTTAGTTATTTTACGGGGAGCCCCCGCTTCTACTATGATAGAAGAGGAAACACGCAGGCCACTGCGGATGGTGGCGTTGTTCCACCTCACCTGAGGGCTGACCCAGATCGCCTGCAACTTGGGGAAGTTGGGTGGGCGGCAGCGTGCAGCCTCAAGCGAATAGCTCCCCTCCACTCCACAAACAGATATTAATGACTTCTCTACCGTGAAATGGAAAACAACTAAATGTAACTAACAAAACTTTAATAGAAAATATGAACGAAACAACTTCGTCTAAAATAAAAGTAATTACAGTACATAATAAAGTACCATAACTTTTGGCTGCTTGAACAAGGAACAAATGTTTCGTTTAATAAATATGATCGGTTAGATTAGTAAATGAAATATAATAGTAATAATTATTTCAACTCGCTAGATAACGCTTTATCAAACAATGTAAAAAGTTCCAAATTTGATTTAATAACTTTTCGTAAAATTTAAAAAGTAGTACATAGCGATTCACTATAGTCACTAGTATTCAATAATACACTGCGGAAAATCAATTAACGTAATTTTTATTCCCACACTCATCTACTCAGCGTCTCAGCCATTGAAACTGACGCTTCACTGCGTGTCGAGTCGACAGATCCCAAACGAAGAAGAATATTTCTGAAAGTTTTAAAACGTTTCGTTTCGTGCGTCGACGTGCGATCAGAACTAAGTGGTGTCACAGTGTAGTATAGTACAGGGTGTCCCATAAATTCGGCATCATAGGAAAAATAATAAAAAAAGGCAAAACAAAAGCTTTTATTTACAGAACGCGCTCAATATGTCCACCATTGTTTTCAATACACAAATTCAGACGTGATACCCAGTCAAGCACACGGTGAATGATGTCAGGAGTAATGGTGTTACATGCCCCAATAATGCGCTGCCGCAAATGTTCAACACTCCTAATTTTCTTTGCGTATACCAGCGCTTTCAAGTGGCCCCAGAGATAAAAATCTAGTGGCGTGAGATCCGGGGTTCTAGCTGGCCATTCCACAAGCCCTCGACGTCCTATCCAATGACCAGGGAATTGTTGGTACAGGTATTCCCTTACTTGGGTGCTGTAATGTGCAGGAGCGCCGTCTTGCTGGAACCATGTTGGGAAATTTCCTTCTTCGTTCAAGACACTGGGAAATGCTTCTTCCTTGAGCATACGTAGTTAGGTGCCTCCAGTGACATGTTCATCGAAAAAGAGGGGGCCTATGATGCGATCCTTCCAAATGCCACACCATACCATCACCCGAGATGCACCTTGTTCCTTTGAAGAGGTATACTAGTGAGGGTTGTTTTGAGACCAGTAGCGGGTGTTCTGTCGATTTACCTCATCATTTCCGTTAAAAACAGCCTTGTCACTGAACAGAATGGTGGACTGGAAATTGGCATCCCGAGCATAAGAAAAATATGAATTATGGTTTGTAGAAATATAAAAAAATGAATTTCTCCTATGATGCCGGACTTATGGGACACCCTGTACATACAGTAATATACTTGTATACCAGATAGTAGAATAATGTGATGGCTTCAGCATTTTGAATTCTAATTTTGATTTTTGTCTATTGCAGACATCATTTCAGATGACCAATTATGTATTTAACATATATAGTATACAGTTTTACCGGAAAGGGGCACGTAGTCGAAAGAATAACCATGTTTATAAATGCATTTAAATACATTAAACAAGTTTAAAGGACTCTTATATTTTCATGCACATTTAGATCTAATTTTTATATGAAATACTTGAAATTATTATTTTTCCTTGCCAAGGTGTTACCAAATATCAACCAACCGGGCTCCCCAAAGGTCCGGGCCCCGGTGCACTGCACCACCTGCACCTAGCTAGATCCGCCATTGGGTTAATTGAATGCCCGGTTAGGCAAACTGTACGCCCTTGATAATTGGTTAGGTTAAGTCGTGATATTTTCGTTAGTTTTAACAAAATATTCTGTCAAAATTGAAGTCTAGGTCTAGGATAACAGGAAAGTACCTTTTTTTATGATTAAAAAGAAACTAATGAAACGTGAGAGAACGATATAAAAACATTAAGAACTGCTTAATATTTTCTTTTAAAGAATAATTTTGAAAACTATCAACTGAAATTTCTCTATGAATTGAAGATTTTCAAACTGAACTTTCAAACTGATTTTATTTCACCAACTATAAAACATGAAAGAAAATTCAACCAAATACAAAATCTTTTTGTTTGTGATTCTGTAACTAAACCAAAAACGTTTTTAAGTGATTCTTCTCTGAATTGAATAATGTGTAGCATATTCGAAGCTGTACAATTCAAGAAATGTAAATAAGTCTACTTGATGGCCAAACAGACCTTTCAACCTTTCAAAGGTTCCGTGCGATGATTCTCATTTCACGAAAGTCAAGCTTGTCGCCCCTCCTCTCGAGTTGGCCAGGTGAAGTAGTGAGTTGGTTTCTTGTACTCTCCACCTCATATAGCCAGGTACGACCAGCTCATCGGGGATTGTTCTGAGTCAGGCGTCTAATCTTCTTTTGAAGATGTCCACTGCAACACCATTTGTGTTCCCTAGGTCTTTGGGGAGCTGATTAAACAGTTTTCGTCCTCTTACAACAAAACTATTTTCTTTCAGAGTTAAGGATGTTCCCTGTCTCGTCTTTAATTTGGGAACACGACACAGTCTTCCTTTTCTACTTTTCACTGTTGTTTCGGGAGTTACAGGGTTCAGAGTAAGATTAGGGACTAGTTTCTCCATTATTTTCCAAGTGTAAATAATGGTGTATCTTTCTTCTCCTTTCCAGTGAATATAGGTTTAGTTCGCGTAACCTTTCCCAGTAATTTAGTTCTTTGCACCCCTTGATCTTGGCTGTGAAGCTTCTGTGAATCCCTTCTAGCTGTCTAATGTCTTCTTTTTTTATATGGGCATGTTAGGACCAACCAGTATTCCAATTTGGGTGTGATCAGTTTTTTGAGTAGAGGAATCATTATATTCCTGTCCCTTCGTTCAAAGGTTCTCAGTATCTGCCCAGTTATTCTCTTTGCTCTGTTTATTTGTGTTTCAAATTTCGCATCATCAGTCATTACAATCCCTAAATCTTTTGGTCTAGAATTTCTCTGAATTTCCTGTCCATTTGGAGTATAATATTCCATGGATTTTAGGTCTTCTCTTTTTCCGTACCTTAACAGCTGAAATTTCTCAGTGTTCAACTTCATATTGTTGTCTTCCGTCCACTTGTAGATTCTTTTATGTCGGTTTGTAGAGATCCTATGTCTTCTGGGTTTCTTATTTTTCTACTGATCTTTGTGTCATCGGCAAAGGATGTTACTGTGCTGTCTCTGGTAACGTCCTTATCTATGTTAGTTAGCATGATTATGAAGAATAGTGGAGCTAGTAGTATAGCCTCAAAAGGTTAGAGTGCAGGAATGTTGCAATGTTGCAAGAGATAATGATCAATTTTGCAAAGGGGTGGGGTATGCAATGAAGGGGGGTATGCAACAACTCAATGCTGCAAAGGGGGGTGGGGATGCTGCATGTGCAACAAGGGGTCATGAAACTTGGAGGCGGCGTTATCCCCCAAGAGAAAGACAGGAGAAGGAGAGAAAACAAGAGGTGTTCACCTGGAAGGAGCCAAGTGCACACTAAGACTTCAGCCGAGTGGCCGTTGTCTTATAGACTCCTAATCAGCCAGTTGGCTTAGAAGGCGTAAATGGCTTGTTCAGGATGAGTTGTCAGATACCACTTTTTATTTTAATTGTTCAGGTATACATTATTAGGGCGAGTTGCCAGCTACCATTTTAATTGTTCAGGTATACATTATTAAGTTGCCAGATTGTACCATTTATTTAATTAATTCTTAAAAGTTGGCTTAGAATTCCGCTAGTAGGTTTAGATGGCGTAACCAGCCATTTGATATAATTGTTTACAACCAAAAGAATTAAATAAAACAACATTACATCATTCTGTTTATTATAAATATATATAAAATAAATATACATTTGAATGATCAATTAAAAATAATAATAGTTTAAGAAATATGAACGAGGAAAATGCATATAATAAAAAAATATATCCGTCAATATAACAGTACAGGAGAAATATATATATATACACACACACTAGTGATGTAGCGGATGTCATTTTTTTCACATCTGCGAATGCGGATGTGGATGAGGATGTTTGATTTCAACATCCGCGGATGCGGATGCGGATGTCTACATTTTCGTTATTTTTTAGGATATATTCGAGATTTGTTGTGTTTAACGTATATAATAAGTTATTATATAGAGAGAGCTGTAGCTATAATGTAGTATAATTGATTAATTGTACAATAATTGCTGTACTTTTCCCTGAACATATAAAATAATAGCAAGCATCTAACTAATATAGAAATCAATTAGTGAATTCGTCTGTAAATAAATTCGTTATATTTTGTTGAGTTTCAGCCACAATTAGAAACCATAATTGTGTTACCCGACCTCTTTCCCCAACCTCCACCCTTATAGAAAGAGATCTTTAATTGGCTTGATAACTATTTATATTAAGTTTAAAGTTTTATTAGGCATATTTATAAATGAGTAATGAAAATAAAGTAAACTAAGATGTTCATCGTTTAATATTCAAACTTAATTATAGGAAGGTTATGCTTAAGGAACATTAATTTTTCTGCCTTTTCTGCTGCCAGTCTGTTTCTCTTTTCATCATATATTAATCCAGCACTGCTAAATAATCTCTCGCTTGGTACGCTTGTTGGAGGACGTGCTAAATGTTTCCTTGCAAGTTTACTCAAGTATGGATAGATATTCTGCGTATTTTTCCACCAACTAATAGGATTGTCACATGCAGCCAGCCGTTTTTCTTGGTGATAGCTCTCGATCATTTTTACTACATCTTTTGACATCGCGTAGGTCTCGTCATCGCTGCTTGACTCAAGAAACTGAGAGAGAGATTCTGTGATAGATTTGCTTGTTGAAGGTGTTGGTTTTGTCACTGAAACTTTTATTCTTTTGGTGGGTGGCGAAGCGACAGTTTCAAGAGATTGAAGCTCTTCAACTGCTTTGCCAAGTGATGATTTAACTCGTTCTAATGTACTAGGTGAAAATAACTTAGCTTTGTAACGTGGATCTAAGTAGGTTGCAAGAGAGTAACTTCATACAAGAACAGCCTCTCGTCTTGTCGCTTGCATCACTTTTGCGCACAATGAACTAGTTCTATTATTATAGTAGAATTTGATAATTTCCGCTTATTAATGACGTTTTATCTCAACGGTCCACATCCGCACGACATCCGCAGTCCAAAGTGCGGATGCGGATGCAGATGCGGATGCGAGAAAATGTGTGGATGTTCCGCGGATGCGGATGTGACCTACATCACTAACACACACACACACAATTATATTATGGAGATATATAGAAAATAAATATATATTGGAATGATCAAAAAACAAAAATAAAAAATAAGAAAATATAACCATCAACATAGCAGAAATATATACACACAACTAAATAAATAAATACATACACTTTATCTTCTACCGCGCAACATAAAAAATAATATAACCATCAATTTATTTAACACAATTATGTTAAATAAATAAATACATACACTTTATCTTCTACCGCGCAAAATAAGAAATCGTATAGTCATCAATATAGCAGAAATACACACACACACACACACACACACAACACAAATATGTTAAATATATAAATACATTTCACTTTTTTCAAAATACTAAACTCGCACTTAATCGAGTCTACAATTACATCATTATTGCTCTGCATTACGCAGTATACGCGGTTTAATAATATTTCACCGCTTAAAGTATAGTGAAACCTGTACTCGATATGAAGGGCCTTCATATCGTTCAGTACTATTTTTGTTCCCACTTTACAACCGGTTGGTAAGTTATCTTTAAATACGTCTAGAATACAATCAAAAGCACGCACAAAGAGTTCATCGTTAGCCACATTATTAAACACAAGTTTATAAACACGCCTTTCCAATCGAGGGTTTATTTCTACCGACGCGAGCTTTTCAATCGTGAACTCATCTTCACTCAACATAGCGGCAATTGAAATAATCTTCTAAGTCGTTACGACAACTGCTCGTTATACAGGGTGTCCGAGAATTATCTGTACAATTTTTGGCTGTTATTAAAAGTCAACCATGAAGTGTAGAAATTCCAGTGTTGTCCCATTTTACAGAGAATCTCATTAAGTTTTTTCTGATATCAAGTTTTGACAAGTTTTTTAGAAATTCCAGTGTGTCCGAAAATTATCTGTACAATTTCATCTTTTAATAAAATTCTTGATAACACACATAAAATTCTTAAACAAGATTATTTAGAATCTGTATTTTCAAAAGTTTCTTTTATTAAAGTAACGTTGTTACAAACATTCGATATGTGCACCATCAGTGATTCGCAAAACATCCAATCGATACTCCAAATGTTGCCATGTACGCTGCAGCATATCCACATCAATTCGCTCAATAGCAGCTGTGATTCTTGCTTTTAAATCATCAATGTCTGTCACCCGCGTATTGTACACAAGATCTTTGACGAATCCCCAAAGAAAGAAATCACAGGATGTGATGTCGGGAGATCTAGCCGGCCAATGAATTGCACCTCCACGGCCAATCCACCTGTTTGGGAATGTCTCATTCAGGGACTTACGGACGATCAAGGCCCAATGTGGCGGTGCGCCATCTTGCTGAAAAATGATGCGTGGATGCAGTGCTTCCAATTGCGGATAGACAAAGTGTTGCAACATGTCCAGGTAGGTATTGGAGGTCACTGTTGATTCACCGAAGAAAAATAGTCCAATCACGCGATCATGTAGCAGGCCACACCACACATTAACTTTAGGACTGTCTCTGATGTGCTCTTCTATGCAATGTGGATTTTGTGACCCCCATATGCGCACATTTTGTTTGTTTACCTTGCCTGAAACATGAAAAGTTGCCTCGTCCGAAAACATGATTCTTGCCAAGAACGCATTGTCCTGGTCGACTCTGTCAAGCAGAGTCATTGCAAATTCCTTACGGGAGACCTTATCTTCTTGCGTAATCTGTTGCAAGATTTGCAACTTGTAAGGATGCAACTTCAAACGTTTACGCAAGACATCATGCACTGTCGAACGAGGTATCTGTAACTCTCGTGATGCAATTCTTGTCGACTTGCGTGGACTGCGAACAAAAGCCTCTCGAATGCGCTCGACATTTTCAAAAGACGTTCGAGGCCGCCCTGCTCCTTTCTTATGCTCTACACTTCCAGTTTCCTTAAACCTTTTATACCAAGCTCGTATGGTTACTCTTGATGGAGGGTTTCTGTTGTAATTAGTTCTAAACCTTCGTTGAACTTGTGTATCTGATTTTGTTTCGATAAACCATTCAACACACTGTGCTTTCTCCTGTGGATTCATTAAGGATGAGAGGTGTGTATGAATATCTGAAAAAGAAAAAACTTGTCAAAACTTGTTATGACAAAAAACTTAATGAGATTCTCTGTAAAATGGGACAACACTGGAATTTCTACACTTCATGGTTGACTTTTAATAACAGCCAAAATTGTACAGATAATTCTCGGACACCCTGTATAAAGAAATAGTTCTTCAGGGTGAACGGTGTAGGTGAGCTCAGCCCTGTACCGATCAATTGCTTTGTACCAAAGTTCATGATATTTCAAAGAGTCTAAAGTTTTTAAATAAACGTCCAGCTCTAGACCGTTCTCACCTTGTTCAGCCCTACACTCGGTAAACCCATCGAGCAGAGCGGTGTATGCGTATTCAAGTACTGTATCAAAATAAAGCATATCCGTAACACGCGCGTCTAATTTAGGTTTCAGCTTGCGGAATCCGACGATTTCAAACATTCTGTCGAGGATGAAACGGTTTCGCGTAGGAACAAGAGCGTTATTATCAGAAGCATTCTTCCACATCAGCCGTATATCAATGCATGGCCGATCGTTATTTATACACAACGTAAATACAACGGCGTATGAGGGGGTGTCACTAATCTGCTCTCTTCTTGTACCTACGTTAGCAGGTATTTTATAACGATCTTCACTCCACTTCTCAACTATCACGAAGATTCTATTCATCTTCTCGACACTTAAATAAACAAAATTCCGCTTGTTTGTTTGTCTACATTCCGTTTCCAGTACATAGCTAACGGCACCAGATTTACGCCTGAACACGCGCAATGATTTCATCACGGACACATCGTACGAGGCGTTGAGAATGCTGCTCAAAGGAAGTTCCATCGTATTCGAGGAGCGCACGTCCACTCGGTTCAAGCTCCGAGATAACTATGAGCCGCGTGAGGCACGCAGGTAGGCAGGAACGGTTCGATAGGCGGTTCACTCACCCTGATGATACGTGAATGGGCATGTTCAAACTCGTATGATCCGTGAGGTGCGAGTCGCACCATAATCTAATGAAACGTGTGCGGCGCTGATCGAATTGTTGTAACCCATTATATTAGGTAGGTGTTTTTTTCCGATACAAGAATTAATTTCGGTTTTAACGTTTTATCACTGCCACTTCCCAGAATACGCACCAGGCATTTTCCTTCAGGATAATTTTCACGAACAGAACACATTTTATGTTTTATCTCTCCTAAACATCTTCACACTCCGGCGCACTATTTGAGAGGAACATATGCCCATATTTTTTCTTTTTGCCTAGCAAACGATACTCGTCTCTAAAGTCTGCTAAAAACTCACGCAGGACATTAGCCACAACCTCACTACAAACCTCATCATGATATACATTAATATAGTGGTAAAAATACTTAAGATTGTCCATGATGACGAGATTCACATTTTCAGTCGTAGGGTATGAGTAATCGACATGGTGTAACATGACATAATACCGCTTGTCACACCACCCATCAATAAGACTCACTATCCATATCTGCTGCTTCTCTTCTGCACGCGTTGTTTCTTTTACTTCACGGTATATGTGAAACTTTATAAAGCTTAGGTCTACAGCATACTTCAATACATCGTCTGTGCAACGAAAGCCTACAACGCTCTCACCAGAATAACCATAGAGTATTTGTACATCTTGCTTCTTCGCACAATCCAATGTGGTTTTAAAAGAGGCAAAGGAGGGGGGAATAGGAAGTTTTTCGGTATCCACCACATCTTGAAGCTTTGCAGAATACAATTTCATAAACGTTGAACAAGCAATATTAAAGGTAGTCATTTTCTTCTACGCGGGCGAATACACGTCTGAGCTCAAGGGCTTACTGCAGTCAAGTGACCACGCAGGGAATCCCAGATAGTAGCATGACTCACGTTGCTGGTCTTACAGTGGGCGGAGCTTAGAACTTTCACCTGTGCACACAACACACACACACACACACACCACACACAAAGGAGAAAGTGAAACGCTAATTGAAACATGATTTATTTAATAAACGAGATATTCAAGTTCTATATATTTACAAATACGTGTAATAAATAAGTTAACAATAGATACATCAAAGATTATATACAAGACATATATTTACAAATACGTGTGATAAGTAAGTTAACAATAGACGCATCAAAGGTTATGGTATCCAAAGGGTACGGTATCATAGGTACCAGGTAACTGGTAACGTTTCCTATAGGTGTTACGACACACCTTCGTTCCCCTAAGTTCCTTCACGCCCTCCGGCTTCTGTGCCCGAAAATTGTGGGTGCCTACAGTTAGTTGGGGAGGCCGTTCGCCCTCATCATCGTCGAACACACTAGATCCTTCAACGAATCAAGTTAACGACCCGCCGATTCGCATGGTTGAGCGTGATACCCTTTGCCTTCACGATATATTTCATATCCTCCCCCACCCTCACCCGTACCCCATAAGTTTTCGGACCTGTTGAGACAAAAGAGTCGGCGTATGCGTGTCTCCATACTCATCCTTGATCTCATCAGTCAACTCGAGGAATCACCAATAGGAGGCATGTATTCACCCTCCATCTCTGTGAATATCACGCTATCTGCATCGGAATACAATACTCTCCGCCCAAGAGAATGCAATAACCCCCAAAGTTTTATGCGGGCGTAGGCTGTTGTAAAACTGGCTATAGGTATGTTTGTAACCCGTGAGGTATCTGTGGCCAATTCAGTGTTGTACTTTATTATGTAAGTATTACCTACATTCATGATCTCCATGACCTCTTTATCGGGAGTGTTGGCATAATCCCAGACTTCACTATAACTTTCTGCCAAATGAACGTTCCCTTTGCCGGTATTCTGTGCAAATTTTCCCCAAAGACTGTTTAGACAACTTTGCACAAAAGCGCTTGCCAGGGTTCTTTATAATTTGGGGTCGGTCAAGCTGTATACTTCACGGTCACGGTAACGTTGAATATAGGCAGACTTTTCATCTTCGGTGTCAACTCCTCGCGGATACCCTGATGCCTCAACCTTATCCTTCAAAAATGCGTTTATATATGGTGTGAAAGGTTGGGTAGCTTCTGAAACCTCCACACCCATGTATCTTCAGTATTCTAACCCATGGCGTACGGCTAGGGCCAGCTCTGGACTTGTATATACGCCTCTGATCTTACGCTGTGGGGTATGTGGTACAATTACCGTTATTCTCTTCCGCGCACTTCAAGCACAGGGAAACATGAGCTTGTGGTCGATAACGACGGGTAAGATGGCATCCATAAATTGCGTGGAGGGGAGTACGTCTACGAAAGAGAGCCCAAAGTAACGATCATTCAAATTTCTTGAAAATTCATTGATGGAGGGCAGGTTAGAGTCCCACCAGTTTCTCAGGAGAGCCCACGGGGTACGGATTGTTCTTCATCACGTATGGGTGTAAAGAACAGAAATCGTAGCAATGGAGCTTCACATCCTCCGTAGGTGGAAAGTATAGCCTGAATGGATTTGTACGTCCTCCAAACAAGCTATCACCACATTTGAGAGGATCCAGCACCATTGAACGCTTGATCGTGTTTATTTCCTCACGGTACACCTCGTCTGTCTCCATCCGTGCATCATATTCATGCTCCCACAAGACCTTGTGAGTGAACTGGGATCCTATAAGTTGATCGCGGGTGCGGGTCCACGCAAGACAGTCGGCAGGAGATCTACCGTGGATATCTCCGGCGATTCCGCACTCAGGACGGGGCATCCATGCCACCAGCAACCGTTAAAGGAGTACACAGTCTTCACACCAGTGACACGGTTTTCACTTAACCCATCAACCCAAAAAACACGACCGTTAATCTTAATGGCACTTCACCCGTGTTGCGGGCGTGCTTTATGTATACACCTGTCTGTTGCTGTAGGTGTATGAGCCAGTAACTAGCCTTGTGGCCGTAACTGCGGGGGTTGTTTCGGTGAATAATGGCTAAGGTGGCTTTAAGCATGAAGTTATTTTTGAACGCCGTAAAACATAATGACGAGATGGTGGTTGCGACTTGCAGCGGATCGCATTTGAAACGGCCTATGTACATCCTTCTAATGGCCTGGAAACATACTCTAAGCACGCGCACATCATTCACGCAATAACGCTCACATTCATCAGCTATATTATAAGGATTACGTTCATTAAAACTGTTGTAGTATCGATCAAAGTCTTCACGTTCATCTACACTCATAAAATCATAGTTAAAATAATGTTTGGGTGGTGGTGGGCCTAGGTAGTTTAAAGTCTCGCTGGTGAGGAAAGTATAAGGGAAGTATCCTTTGGAAACTTCAGCTGCTACCCCCATCACCTTGGGTAGCTTTGCTAATTTACAAGGTGTGAATAATAAAGTGTCTTTAAATTGTATATTGCCTCTTATTTGCATCTGTATTAATTTGTTGTCTCTTTTCAATGGATCACCTGTAAATATCTCAGAGGATTCGTGCTCAAGCAACTCCTTATAAAGGAACTGCGTGTCAAACTTTGCCCCGTTATGGGCGAGAATATACACAGTCATTTTTTTGAACTTTTCGGCGAACTTTACAATATAGGGCACAAATAGTTTCACAGGACTATCGTGGACATTCGTTTTAAAAACGTTTGTCCGTTTACCGCATTTGGGGCACTCGTCACATTCGATCTCCATACACTCATCGCAGATAGTGTGGCTCACAAGTAAATGTGGAATTACCTCTTTGGTTTCAGCATTCGTATATGTTTCTATATCGTAGTATAGAGTTATACAGGGTTTTTTTAGGCTTGGCGTCTTTCATATAACATACATGTTTTACTCCATCCGCCTTATATTCCTCCTGGCATGTAGGACAGTGAATTTCGTCATTTGTGCTTAAATTTCCCCAATTATCCATTGTGTGAAACATACCACATTCACAGATTCTCATTTTCCTGCACGTGCCAGTTGATTTATGGAGTTCAAAGCAGTTATTATTGAAGAATGTGCGTCTACACACATCACAGTCTCTCTTCTCAGCTTCAACTACACGGCTTTCACATTTGGAGCTTTTACACTGTTCACATACCATGTGACATTCTTTACAATGTTCACTATATCATCCGCAAACTCGAGGCACCCCTTAACAAATCATGATGTCTCCATATTTTCGACTTTTGTCATAACTCGCGTAAAGCCACCTTATATTACGGATGGGGAGATACGTTGTCCCATGACAGACCTAAGATAAGTAGGGGCCTTGTACGATCTCTCACACAGCTTTTAAAAACATACACAGTCCTACGACGATCATCCACCCAAAACAACTATACGAACATTCATTTCCTGTTCTACCATTCTCAGCTCTTCAGGGCCCATATTACAGTCAAGTTCACAGTCTACAGCTAGTTTACGGGCACGTTCCACGACCGTAGGCAAGCCAAATTTTTTTGAGCCGTGTATTTTGTACAGTAAACATGCGTAAGACTACTGCTATAAAGCCGCAACCACGATCGAGGTTTATATGCGTTATAAATAGCGGAGAATTGAGTTAAGAGTATACGGTATGGCACTATGTCCCGCAACACGGAATACACGATCAATATTTACCGTGAAGTTGTCCATATTGAAGGCTATACTACTTTGGAGGCCTGCATTATACGTCCTAATATATATTCTACATC
This sequence comes from Bathynomus jamesi, assembly GCA_023014485.1. NCBI lineage: Eukaryota > Metazoa > Arthropoda > Malacostraca > Isopoda > Cirolanidae > Bathynomus > Bathynomus jamesi. The sequence goes on along the minus strand of JAJOZX010007332.1, from coordinate 22,220 downwards.
TTCAGCCGCCAAACGTCTAAATGGCACAACTACCCAATAATCACCTACATCACCGTCGCGGTTCTGAAGAGCAAATTCTACAATACGCTGTACAACCCGGCGAAGCCCGCGCTCAATTCCATTGTTATACATGGCTCTAGGGTCGACCCTGACTCTATACCGATTTCTAGTCAAGGCTGGGGTGGGGGCTGCGGAGCGCACCAATTCAAACGTTATATCATCCTCAACAGAACGAGTCACCGCTGTGGAGGATGAACAAGAGTTTATATTGGATGATGTAGGATTGGTTGCGTCAGACGTTGAGGGTTGGGGATCTATTATTGCAGACTCAACAGAACGGGGGACAGCTGTGGAGGATGGACAAGTGGCTATATCGGCCAAAGATGCTGATGTGGGGTTGGCAGCGTAAGATGTTGAGGGCCTGGAGTCTATTATTGTAGACTCAACAGAACGGGGGGCAACTGTGGCGGATGAATAAGGGGATATATTGGCGGAAGGTGCTGCTGGGGGCTTGTTGCGTAAGACGTTGAGGGTTGGGGCTCTATTACTGGTGGTCTAACAACAGGCGCGTATTTCGGTCGCTTTATACCTGACGTGGGGTTCTCTTCATCATACCTCCGCTTTGAACGTGCTACCGGTATCGCTGGTGAGGGTTCGTCGGCAGGGGAGGATTCTGTGATCACAACTACACTGTCGTCGGGGTCATCCGTAATGTCGATGATGGGGTGCTGTACCTCATCGTCATTCACGGTTCTGTGGGAGAAGAAAACAAAATATAAGGAACAGCACTCAAAATTTGTAATATTTTGTAAATGATCCACTTAGGAGTGTGACGTGTTAGAAATGGACTCTGTAGAAAAATTCAGATTCACGAGCCCATCCACATGTATTATATCTGGACCTACAGGATGTGGTAAAACTGTGTTTATGCTTAAAATCATTAAAGAAAAGGGAGAGATGTTCTCGAAATTTGTGCATAAAGTTATATGGTGCTATTCGACGTATCAATCAGTGTTCAACGAGTACCAAGATGATATTTTGTTCCACAAAGGTGTATATGACGTTAATTCGTTAAAGGGAAATGAACATACAGTCATTGTAATTGACGATCTCATGTTGGAGATGGATAAAACGTTTGCCGAGACATTTACAGTATTCTCCCACCATCTTAACATAAGCGTGTTCTTCATCAATCAGAATCTATTTTTCAAAAATAGATACATGCGCGATGTGTCGTTAAATACACAATATCTAGTCTTATTCGCACAACGTAGAGATGTATCACAAATTGGGGTATTAGCCAATCAAATGTTCCCGAATCAGCGTAAGGAGTTTTTGGAAGTTTATAAAGAAGCTACAAGCACGCGTTACGGATATTTGCTTTGCGACCTTCATCCGCGAAACACGTTTAGGGTGCTTCTAAGAACGAATATATTTCCAAACGAGCCTGAAACGGTGTATATTCCAGAATGACAAAGAGACTAAAGAAATACCGTGAATTAATAAAAATCTATCATCGACTGCCCCGGGCAATGCAGCAGATGTTTATTAAAAATATCGACTCCGACTTTTTAAAATGCATCTGTGAAATCTGTCTTAACGTTATAAATTGCAATGTATCAATGAAACCATCTCAGAAGGCTCGCCTACGCCGTTACAAGAACATAATACGTGCACTCGCTCGTAAAAGTCAAACTGTAGCGAAGAAAAAACGAATTATTGTACAAACAGGAGGGTCATTTCTCCCCATCTTATTTTCAGTTTTGGGTCCTTTACTGACTAGATTAATATAATGAAGAAAGTGGTAGTGATTCCACACGAGGTGTACGCTTCACTGCAAAGGAATCCAGACACGGATCTAGATCCCCGTAAAAGCAGACTTAAAAGAATGGAAAGCGAATTGCTAGCCCTATTAAACAGTGAAAAAACACCTGATGAGAAAAGAATCTTATACCAAGAAGCTCTGCAGAAATTTCTTCACGAGTACGAAAATTATAAGAACCCGACAGAGATTCCTGTGGTTATTAGGCACAGCACGGGGGACGATGGACATGGCGACATAGGACCTGTACCCGACGATACAGCTGACCAACCAAAGATTAAGGGATCAGCCACACAACATATCGAGCATGTATTAAAAAGCACCCTCCCACATACATTGAGGAATAAAGGTTTAAGTCTTTATAATCTATTGAATGAGGACCCAGCCATACAATGGACCGATACAGGCGAGATCATTGTGGAAGGATCAAAGGTACAGGGGTCGAATATCGTAGACATTGTCCATGATCTGGTGAGAAAGTGGGATAGGCCATCACCATCAGGATGGAAGCATATTAAAGCAAGACTACAACAAATAAATGTCCCTAAAACGTTGATAGGAAATCTGAACAGGTTAAAAGACTTGGAACATGCAACGCATGTGGCACAATTGAAGACGCCGTCACCCCCGGCGGTAACACCTTTGAAGAGGAGAAAGAAGAGGATAAACAACGGTCAACCCTACCCACGTGCCTCTAAAATACGCAAATGGCTAACGTATTAAGTAAACGCTATTATGACATTTCTAACCCAGCCTCCTACGGCGGCGTAGATAGACTGTACAGAAGTGTTTACGGAGTAGGAAAAAAAGATGTTGAGAGATTTTTGCGGGAGCAGGACGCTTATACGCTTCATAAGCCGGTGAGAAAAAGGTTTAAAACAGCCAAGACAACGGCTGCCTCGATTGATTCTATTTGGCAAGCAGATTTAACAGACATGCAAAGATATTCTGTGTATAACGATGGTTACCGTTACATTCTATTCATAATAGATGTATTCTCTAGATATCTGTGGCTAGTTCCTCTGAAAAATAAATCACCTGAAACAGTTGCTAAAGCCACCAAAACGCTAATGTTAAAAGAAAACAGGGTTCCTGGCTATTTTTGTACGGATATGGGGAAGGAATTTATAGGCCGTGCTTTTCAGAACATGTTGACAGAGTTTAATATCAGCTATTACACAACCAATTCTATACATAAGGCTTCTTTAGCTGAAAGAGTTCAACGTACCATAAAGGAACGCATGCACCGCTATTTTACACATAAAAACACATACAGATTTCTAGACATTCTGGAATCATTGGCATCATCCTACAACCGCTCACACCATCGCACGATTGGGACAACACCTAACGAAGTTTTAGAAAGAGGTACGCTCCCGAGAAGAGATGGATCACCAACACCACCACACTCTGCGCGCTTCAAAATCAATGATTATGTAAGGCTGTCGCGTTCGGGAAATAAATTCGCAAAGGGTTTTGAGCAAGGATGGACACGTGAGATTTTTAAAGTTAGGGCTATGAGACCTAAAGGTGAGATAATGATGTATTACGTTGAAGATTTGAATGGGGAAGAAATCTCAGGAGGCTTTTACCGCGAGGAATTGCAGAAAGTTGCATTTAATTTAGGAAAAAATGTGTTTAAAATTGAGAAAATTTTAGGAAGCAAAGGTTCAGGAAAGAGAAAAATGTACCTGGTGAAATGGCTAGGGTACCCAGAAAGCTTCAACACCTATATAAAAGCTGATGCAATAATGAAGCTTAAATAGTATGCAACATGGCTCCTAACCATTTCTACGTCACACTCCCGTCCTCCTCGTCCCTGTCTGTACAGTGTACACCCTAACAACACACTAGCCAACTTTGTATCAGAGCTCCATGGACCCATTGAATTGGGTCGTGATTCGTATGAGGTGGTGTTATGTGAACTCCAGTTAACCACCAAATTTTTAACTCTTGAAAAAGCACAGGTCATATTTCTGATCCTTAGAAGCACCAATGAATGCGAAAAATTAGGCATAATCTTAGACAATACTGTACGCTCAACCCTGTGCGGTGAGGGACGGTTCTATAGCATAAATGTTTCGTTAGGAATCGGGCATTATGATACAGCCATGGATATTGTGGAGGGTTTAAACAAGAGTCTTGAAAATTCGTACATGACAAACGATTTACTTTTTGAAATCGTAAACATAGACACGCCCGCATGCACATTGAGGTTAAAATCAACGCTTAGTAAAAATATTAGAGATAAAGAGCTGTTCACAATTGCGGCTGAGGGCCGATATAGCGCAGTCTTCCAAAGAGAGACATTTCACGAGGCACAACGTGACTTGTCCAGCTTAATGTTTCAATTGAAGATGGAGAAATTTGCTGAAAGCTCTCAGTCCCCAGACATGTGCTATATTTACAGTAATATAGTGGAGCACCAGTTTGTTGGGGATACCCAGGCACGCCTGCTGCGCATTGCCCACATCCCCAACCATAGAGGAAGGAGTTTGAGTATTACATATGACAGACCCCATTATGTGAATGTCGCAACTAATTTAATAACCAATATCTCAATATATATAAGAACGATTGAGGGTGAAAACTTCCCATTCGGTAACGGGAGCTTAACAGTGAAGCTACACTTTCGACGCACTGAGTTATAATGGATAGAAAGCCTTTCACCGTCTATCGAGGGGTGAGATACCAGCGCGGTAGTGGACTTGGGTCCATTTTTTCATCCATACTACGTACGGCTGTTCCTTTGCTGAAGAGGGGTGCCAGATACCTCGGAAGGAAAGCGCTACAATCAGGTCTTAACACTGCAGAAGACATATTGGCTGGGGCTAAACCTAAAGAAGCTCTAAAAAAACATTTAAAGCGTACACGGGACGAAATCATCAAAGATGCAAAGAGAAAAATGCGTGGTGGCGGGAAGAAGAGGGCTGTCCGGAAGAAGGGGTCACGTGGTATTAAACGTAAAAGGATATCAAAAAAGAAGTGCTGTAAGCGAATGAAACCTATGGTTGACCACTTTTTTGACTGATATAAGCTAAGGACATTGATCTCATGAATCATAGTTTGTTTACTACTTGTCGAGAGAGGAGGCACTATTTCTAACTCGTCATGGCACGCTTCATCCACCCATGTAGTTCACAATGCTGTAAATCGGAGCTATCCCTTTTTGAGATGCCTCCAACTCAAGTTTCTATTGAGCACAGTGACTTTATTACAATTAACCCTTTAAACACAATTAGTTCCCCGAGTGCTCCTATAGAATTCGTGATACCCAGCTCAGGCCCTTACTTTTTTGATCCAAGCTGTGTGCACATGTACGCTAAGCTACGTATAGCCCATTCTGATGGAACGGACTGCGATGACAAATATGCTGTATACCCTGAAACAAACTTTCTGCACTCCATATTCAACACAGTGTGACGTATATTTAAATCAGGCCAACATATCGTCAGGCACGGGATACTATCATCTACGAGCCTATCTGGAAAATGTCCTCAACTTTTCCAAAGAAGCGAAGGCTACCTTTTTAAGTGCCGAGGGATATTATCAAACTAAAGACGAAAGTAGTATAAAGGACAAATTTAAAAATTCTAAAAAGAAGATATACGAGTGTTTTGGACGTCTGCACACAGATTTCACTTTCCAGGAGAAGTTGCTTGTCAACGGGGTGGATATGAAAATAAAGCTCACCCGCACGAGTCCTGAGATCTGCTTAAATCTGGATGCTGATCAAGAAGAGGGAGCAAAGCCCGTTGTGGTTCACATTATGGACACATACCTCCGCGTACGGCGAGTGAAATTAAGTTCACCAAAACAACTAGAAATTGAGAAAAATTTACTAAACGCTACAGTGAAATACCCTATTAACAGAGTACAAATCAAACTATATACGGTGCCTGCAGGGTTGGCGTCGAAGCAGATAGAAAACATCGCCCTGGGAAATCTTCCTAAAAGGATATTAATCGGAATGCAGGACCATGCTTCGGTGAATGGAAAATATAAAAAGAGTGCCTTTAAATTCGAGAATTTCGGACTTAAAAATATAACTCTATACGTTAATGGCATTGCTTTGGGTGGAACATTGGATACGGACTATTCATCAGACGCTGTGTTACCTCTTTGCGCGAGAGCCTATAGTAATCTGACCCATATTGCAGGTGATTGTGATGAGCTCGGTAATGGGGTAACGCAGAAAGAATTCATTGATCAATTTAACCTTTATCCGTTTGACATTACACCTGACTTATCTGCTAGCGTAAATACGCATTTAAGCCCACAACAGAGCGGAAACATCTCAGTGAGGTTGGAATTCACCAAGCCTATAGACGCGCCTATTAGTGTACTAGTATATCTCGAGTCGCAAGCCCTAATAGAAGTAGATAGATTTAGAAGCGTTATCACTGACTTTTAAAATGGATGCTAATACACTTCAGAGAGTAATGAATAGTGAACGAGTCACACGTTCCAAATTTATCGGCGTGTTTGCGAAAATGAAACATTGAGTTTGCCAAGTACGCGAGAATGCGGTAGTCTTATTGTGAACACAGATGTCATCGGTAATGAAGGGATTCATTAGTTTGCAATCTATTTTAAAAATAGGCACCGCCTGTACTATTTTGATTCACTCGGTACTCAACCCTGGAGTGATCCTGATATTGTAAAATTTCTCGCTCAGTTACATATTCCAGAAGTTGTATGGAACCCGTTTCGAATACAAGAATATTTTAGTAATACTTGTGGAATGTACTGCATTTCATTTCTCATGCATATGTCACGTGATAAAGAATTTATAAATTTTTAAAATTTATTCGACCCGTGTCACACTCAACGAAACGATGATGCCGTTTTCCAATTGTGCGTACTCGTTGTATCGTATAATGTTTTTGTTCGTGTGTATATTTGTAACGTTAGTTTGTATATTCTGTAGTTTAAGATGGTTATTGTACTGATTTCTTTCATTTAATAAATTGATGAAAATATATTGTCTTCTTCCCCCCAAAAAAGATCGAAAAACACTTACATTATTTCGATGTGACATTCATTATGCTGACTGTTCGGTATATCCTCCGTATTCATGACACGAGATTCTTCAAAAGATTGTATAACACGTGTCAAATCCTCATCGGACCTTAAAGGAGAAAGAATAATGTTCATATTGAATCTTTTTTAATAAAAACATATACAGAGTATACATATTGTAAGACAGACCCCATTATGTGAAGATATCTTTGGTTCGCTCAGAGAAGCTCATTTAAGAGGTAATTCCGAATAACATTTATAAAAAACATGCAAAAGATTGCCATAAAAAATTTCGATTTTAGCATAATGGTGAGTATCTAAATGAAGTATTTGACGAGATACTACATCCCTCCATATATATGAAATCATCTTTCTGACAGTTTGTGAATAAAAAGTAAAAATAAAATTATAGACACTTACATTTCTATGGTAGTCCCTTGTGTCGGATTGTAAGGAGCGTCATTGCAAATATCATCAACGGTTTGCGTTGGAAATAATCCATCACGGTCAATCGCATTAAAAAGATTAATTGCAGTCAATGCTGCAGTGTCACCTTGATACAAATCCGGAAAAGTGTAAAGTTCGTGATCGATGGCGGAGGGAGTGTTTATTCACTGGCGAAAATAGCTACTGTTACTCCCAACTGAAAAATATTTCCTTTTATATGCACAATCACCAAGCTCCGCCCCAAAAGATCAAGAGCAGATGTTCGTAATGATTGGTTGGCAGTGTAACTGGGTGGAGCTATGATAAGTTTGTGTACCAATCGTAACACCGATATAACGGGTCCATGCTTTGGACGACTAATGGCATCTTTATATTTTCTCCATAGATTTAATGCTCGTATTACCCCTTGCATTCTCCGTCACGACAATATCTTTATCTATACTTGGCTTTCTCCAATCTATCCCTTTATGCAATATTGTTCACAACAATATTTTATTATTTTGCGTCCATACTAAATTGAGTTTCAATTTTGGGTTGCAAGTTATTTTGCCCCCATACTAAATTGAGTTTCAATTTTGGGTTGCAAATTATTTTGCGCCCATACTAAATTGAGTTTCAATTTTGGGTTGCAAGTTATTTTGCGCCCATACTAAATTGAGTTTCAATTTTGGGTTGAAAATTATTTTGCGCCCATACTAAATTGAGTTTCAATTTTCGGTTGCAAATTGTTTTGCGCCCATACTAAATTGTGTTTCAATTTTCGGTTGCAAATTATTTTGCGCCCATACTAAATTCAGCTTCAATTTTGGGTTGCAAGTTATTTTGCGCCCATACTAAATTGAGTTTCAATTTTCGGTTCGAACCCACAATCTCTTCTCTTTTTGCAGACGTTTATACAGAAAACAAGTAATTACATTATTGAAAACATTAACTAGGAATCGTGAGAGATACGCGTCTGGTAATCGGGAGTCGAACCCACGATCTCATCTCTTTCTGCATACGTTTATACAGAAAACAAGTAATTACATCATTGAAAACATTAACTAGGAATCGTGAGAGATACGCGCCCGCGTAATCGGGAGTCGAACCCACGATCTCTTGGAAAGAGAATTTTAAATTTAGTTTTACGCTCAGTAGCAAAAGTAATTTTATTAAATTGTTAGTACTTTCAGAGTACATGTGTATTAATTTTGAAAAAAAATTTGTTGATTTCTGATAATTATGATTTTGACAGTGTTTTAAATCAATAACAGATATGCAAATTAGTGTAAATAAAAATAACTAAGTTGATAAAATATAAAAAAAAAATTATTTACAAGGAAGACATTCGCTTCGAGAGTGAAGTGTGTATTTCAGAGAGAAAGTTTTTGACCCAAAATTCCTTTCACGTAAGTTTGCAGATAGTGTGTGTCTGTGTGTGTGTGTGATCCTCTCTCTCTCTCTCTCTCTCTCTCTCTCTCTCTCTCTCTCCTCTCACCTTTAGTATAAATGACGTTTTTAACTTGAGTAGTAATAAGCATAATATTTTTAACATTTGGACTCAAGCGAGGTTTTGTTGAGTTGAATGGAAGGATTTAGGCCAAAAGGAAAGTTAGCGGTCATTTTCGTGGTTGGCGTAAGGCACATCTGCTCAGAATTTTTTTTTCCAGAGAAGCTGAAGGTAAATGAGATGAGTGAAATGATATGAGATTAGTGAAATGAAGTGAAATGACATGAAAATGAAATGATATGAAAAGGCTTATATATAGAGGAGTGACAAAAAGTAAATAGACCCTTTGGTGTGAAAATTAAAAATCTCAAATTGATTCTTTCTCTATATATATATAAACTATAAGGAGAAAGTGAAAAGTGTGTAATGATATTTTTTCTGTTTTTGAAACACAAGAAAGGTTTGCCAAAAGAAAATAGACACAGTTAATGTGTTTATTTCTTTTGCTGTTTATTAATATAATGTGTGTGTGTGTGTGTGTGTGTGTGTGTGTGTGTGTGTGTGTAGATTTGAGAATATGTTAATGGAACTATTTCTTTTGCTAAGCTAATTGTTCAGTGAATTTTTTTAATGTTAATATTGTTTTAATTCACTTTAAGGTGAAAATCCGTTATATATATATATATATATATATATATATATATATATATATATATATATATAAGGAATGACAAAATTAAATAGACACAGTTAATATGATTCTTTCTATATATATATATATATATATATATATATATATATATACGGTAAGGAGAAAGTTGTTCAATTGTGTGTGTGTGTGTGTGTGTGTGTGTGTGTGTGTGTGTGTATTTCGTCTGAACTATTATTTTGACGATTGTACGTATTATATTATTTTTGTGCAGTAGAAGGCAAATTCTATTTATTTAATTAAACATTTTCTTGTCAATTTCTGTTAAAAGAGAAAGTCTGTATGCTTTGGTAACGAATTAAAATAAATGGTGGTATCTAGCAACTCATCCTAATAATGTATACCTGTACAATTAAAATAAAAAATGGTATGTGGCAACTCAACCTTCCTCTATATAAGACCCGCTTGGCTTCGGAGCTGGCAGTTTGATGATGACAGCTGTTGAATAAAGGTCTCTCTCCTTCCCTTCTTAGGTTAAGACTTAGCTTAGTTTCCCTTTGGGGGGTTAGGGCATCCCACCTTGTCCCCCAAAGTCCTCCTCCGTCTATCCTTTCTCTCTTAGGCTAAGGCAACCCCTTTGGGGGGAGGTCATCCTTCCTTCTCCCCCCGAAGACCCCTTCCCCTCAACCTCCCCTCAACCTCCCCTCTCCCCCTTGTCTCCTTCTAAGCCAACTGGCTGATTAGGGGCCTATAAGACAACGGCCACTCGGCTGAAGTCTTAGTGTGCACTTAGCTCCTGCCAGGTGAACACCTCTCTTCCTTTCACTCCTTCTCCTGTCTTTCTCTTGGGGGATAACGCCGCCTCCAAGTTTCATGACCCCTTGTTGCACCTGCAGCATCCCCCACCCCCCTTTGCAGCATTGAGTTGTTGCATACCCACCCCCTTTGCAACACCAATCCCATTTGCAACATTGATCATTATCTCTTGCAACATTGCAACATTCCTGCACTCTAACCTTTTGCGGCTGTATTACTGAGCTAATAGTGTTCCTTGTGGTCCTTAGCTGAAGACCTCTGATTCTGATGAACATACTCCTTGTACTGTAACGACTTGCCGCCGCTCACTAAGGAAACTATAAATCCATTTCCTTACTTTTCCTGTTATTCCTATATATTTCAGTTTATGTATTATGATTCCATGGTCACACTTGTCGAACGCTTTGCCAAAGTCTGTGTATATTACACAGAGCTGGGCACTTCCGCAAACACTTCCGCAAACCGCAAATTCCGCAATTGCGGAAGTATGTTTTTCGTTTGCGGATTTGCGTTTGCGGCAAAGTCATCGCAAATTAGTGAATTTGCGTTGCGGAACTAAGACCGCAAACGCAAATCTTTCCGCAAATTTCCCACGTGGCCACTGGCCAAGCCCGCTAGTGCTGTGACGCTGCTGTCACTGGAGAGGGAGACCAGCAACAGCAACTCCAATCGCCTCTCCAACAAGTTGGCGAAAGAGTTGGACAGTTGGTCCTCTGACAAGGAGAAGAACAAGGAGCTGGAGCAGAGCATGTTCCCCAAACTTCACCGCAACGCCTGGGTTCATGTTTTCCTCAAGTATAACACGGCCATCCCCAGCTCTGCGGCCGTGGAGAGACTGTTCTCCCAGGGGTCAGATATAATGAAGCCCAAAAGGGCCAGCCTGACCTCTGACAACTTCGAACGTCTCGTGTTCATGAAGGGGAACATGGACTTATTAAAACTGGATTTGGCTCAGTTACTGGAGGAGGACGACTGAACTTGTTGACAAAGCTAGAGGCGTACACTTGTAGAGGCTAGAGGGGTTGAGTTGTACAGTGAGTTCAAGTTGTGTACAGTCACAGTGTTAACTTAATTTAACTTGTGTAATGTAATGTGTGTACAGTTACTACAGTTAGAGTACAGTCTTCTCTAACGTGTCTAAGTCTCAAAATTTATGAAATTCAAATGATTAAATTTATTATTTAATTTATTTACTATTTACTTGCAGGAGGTGTTTTTGTTCAATATAATATATCAATATATGTAGTATTTTTATTTCTTCTACAATAGTGATTTATTGTAATAAATTATTTAGCCTTGTTTTTAATGAAAACAAGGCTAAAATATTAAACATTAAAAAGATATAAAAACTTTTTATACCTCTTTAATGTTTTGGATACTTTTTATAGTTAAAATTGCGATTGCGGAATTTGCGGTTTGCGGAAGTGTTTGCGGAAGTGCCCAGCACTGTGGAAATATGGTTTGCGTTTGCGGATTTGCGTTTGCGGCACCAAAAATGGCAAGCAGTTTGCGGATTTGCGGTTGCGGAAGGTAAGGTTTGAGTTTGCGGATTTGCGATTGCGGAAGTGATTTTGAGTTTGCGGTGCCCAGCTCTGATATTACATCATAGTTTTCATTACTTTCAAGTGCATCAATAATGTAGTGTTCCATTAGTTGTGATAGGTATCATCTGCCTGACTGAAACCCATGTTGGCTATCATTTAATTTTTTCTGAGTTTCCAAAAAGTCATACATTTTCTGTCTAACTATTTTTTCAAATATTTTAGTGAGATGAGATGTAAGCGACACTGGCCTATAGTTTTTGGCCTCGGATCGATCTCCTCCTTTATATATTGGGACTATGTTTGCGCTCTTCAAGATGCCCGGTATTTCTTCCGTGTCTAGTGATCGTCTCCATATCCAATATAGGGGCTCAGCGATTGCATTCTTGCAGTTTTTGATCAGTGTGACATTCCATTTATCCGGTCTTGCCGCTGAGTGTGCTTTTAGTTTCCCTATAGCTTGTGTAATATCATCCGTCGTAAAGTCGAAGTCCGTTATACTTTCCCCTTGTAGTTCTTCATCAAAGAACGCGTTTCTTTCGCATATCAGTTTGTCAGTTTTTGGGATACTGAAAGATGATTCGTACTGAGCTTTTAATATTTCAGATACTTCTGTTAGATCATCAGATAAAGCACTGTTCTCGTTTTTCAGGGGTCCGATAGTCGCATCGTTTTTCGACTCCTTTTTGCAAAATTATAGAAGTACTTTGAGTTAACCTTTATCGTCTCTATAGCGTCGTCTTTCTGTATGCTTCTCAATTAGTTCCTGTATGACGTCATCGATACCCTGCAGTTTATCATTTGATATGTTTCTGATGTTGTTATCTTTACAGTTACTTAATTTTGCAGTCACTCTTTTTCTCTTTCGGAACAATGACCTCTTTTGTCTCTCGAACCTGCTTCTCTTTCCTCTTTGTTGTATTTTTGGGACATGTCTTTCCACAATTTCCAGCGTCTTCTCCTCTAAAGTCATTAGCATCTCTTCCGTTGTCTTGACCTCGAAAATGGTTTTCCACTCTATTACTTCCATGCTGGATGCATCTTCCCAGTTTATAGCTTTGGAGTGAAAATTAAAAATTTCGAATTTGCTTCTTTCTGTTGTTCGTGTTCTTTCCTTTCCTGTTGCTTTTATAGTGGTTGTTTTTTAGTTTGGGATATTTTTACATTATCAATTAGGTTACTGTTGTTTGTGAATACCAATTCTAGGCAGTTGTTTTTTCTTGTGCTTTCTGTTATTTCTTGCGTTAACATAAATTCATCAGCTAGAGCTAGTAGCATTTTTACCTGCTCCTGGTCTTCCCGTGTGGCCCCCTTGTCCTAATGTATACATATATTTCTCCTATCCTTTTATATTTCATGAATGGGAAATTAAAATCACCAGAGAGAAAAATATTTGGGGTTGGAGAGTGTAGATCTTTTACTTAGTTTCTTACCTCTGTAATGGAAGCTGAGAATTTTTAGGTTGGCGTGTTTGGGGGGTCTGTACATTACAATTAGTACTAGTGATGGATCGAATAACCGCAACCGCAACCGCAACCGCACTACAACCGCACAAAAATTCACAACCGCAACCGTAACCGCAACCGCCGTTCCATAAGTGCGGTTGCGGTTGTAAAAGCTTAGTTAATTTTAATTTTAGGTTAATTAGAAATATTTCTTTTTTTAAAAAGAAAATGATGGGTATCCTTATGCGTGCTTAAACGTGACGTCATACGGCTGCCGTAGTAAAATTGGTTTAAACTGCGCTCTAAGTTATTACTCTGTGAGCTCCATGAAGTAACATTTATTTTTATTTAATTTTCTTCAAACTAAAATCGCCTTTAGTACAATAGTCAATAAAGCTCTTCAGTGGAGCGGGAACGTTGTACGATGAGAGGCGTTGCCGCTTGAAAGGTGAAAATGCAGCAAAAATATTATTCTTGAAATTCACACTGCCTGTCATTAAGTTTGACATCAGCTTTTCAAATGAATAATAATCCATAACTTTCCAATGGGTGGAGGCTGGGGAAAGTGGTAGGTGGGATGAACAGTGCGATGGGTCCTCGTCCCTCATCCTGGTAACACACTTAGTGCAAAATATGGTTTTAATTAATTTGACCTATTCTTTCATAATAGCTATATAAGTTTAGAATATACTTCATTTAAATAGTATTTATTTAGTAAATACCTTATGTTGAACACAAGTTTTGCAACACACAAATAGCGGTAGCGGTGTATTGCAAAACTTGTGTTCAACATAAGGTATTTACTAAATAAATACTATTTAGTATATATTATGTACCAAGTGTGGCTAAATCGCACTATAGTGGCTAAATCCAGTTAATAATTACGCATTTTTCCTAGTATATGATAACCGCAACCGCAACCGCGGTTTGAAAAAATTCGACAACCGCAAACACAACCGCAACCGCGGTTGTGAAAAACCGACCACTCGATCCATCACTAATTAGTACCATATTTAATTTTTCAACTTGTTGAAAATAGTCTCATATAACATAAGGTCAGTGAGGAATTCAATTGTAGATGTTCATAAAATCTGTGACAGTGCAGATTTGATACTCCTGCAAGAGCACTGGCTACCTAAGCAAGAGCTAAAATTCCTCTCTACTATCCATGATGACTTTATGTACAATGTGTCATCAGCAGTAGACTTGTCAGATGAATTAATGTACGGTAGGCCTTTTGGTGGTGTTGCTTTCTTAATAAGGAAAAATTTGTCAAAGCATATAACATTTTTAACAAACGATAGTGTAAAATTATTAGGCATTGAATTTCATGTAAACAATGATTGCATATTAATTATAAACTGCTATTTACCATACAACAACAGCAGTAATCTAGATGAATAAATTGATTTGCTGTATAAAATTAAGTCATCATCAGATAACCCCAAATATTCTCACTCTATAATAACGGGGGACTTTAACGCGCATGTGAACTCGGAATTCTTTGTAGAATTGGGTAACATGTTAATAATTTAGAAATTTTGCATCTTGCCTGTAGTAATCCTTGCTCAAATGATTCTCACTGTAAACTCATAGATATGTATTATAGTAAGATAGTATCCCTGTTAAGAGAAGCAGGAAGCCCCCTGATTAAATCTTACAACTATCATACTAAGATTATTCCTGGATGGGATGATTTTATTGCCCCCCTGAAGAGGGAATCGAAAGACGCCTATGATTTGTGGTGCATTCATGGTAGACCCAGATTAGGACCAGTATACATGAATATGTGTAGAAGTAGGGGTCAGTATAAGGCGGCCATTAGGCGATGTAAACAGGAAGAAGAGTCTGTTCGACCATCAAAAGCCTGTAAAGCTCGCATAAATAACGATAATAACAAATTTTGGTTAATATTCGTTTTAATGCTTTGTTCGTTTTCGATAGAAAGAGACATTCTATGACAATTTAACATATAAATTCGTATTCAGGACACCTTGAAACCTCAGGGAAACTGATAAAAATCAAGGAAATGTAATAATTTTTTATGGAAAAAAAAAAATTTAGACGTAAAAAGCAGCCATTATAGGCCATTGACCGAGTGTTTAGCTCTTTCCGCTGGTTAAAATTTTGCGTCCTCGTCCTCTCCAGTTTTATGGGGAGACATCTCGTGGCAAAATTAAGAAACATAGGTCAAATCAGCCAATTAAATCTGGTTTTTGTTTCACGTGACCTTATCCGACCAATCGGAGACGTACATTTTGAATCTCCTCATTCGAAAATGCTTTTTCAGTTTGCTTTTCACTATGGTTTGCGGAGGTTGTGATTTGGATTACTATCAATTAATACAAGATATTTATTATTGTACGTTGGGTTATTCTTGACAAAGCTAGATGCGCAGCTCTATTTAGCGTTGGCTTCCGAAAGTGCAGTTAATTGGAGTTTTTGCTTCGACGTCTGTGAGCATTGGCTAGGGCGGCCTAGGCCAACGAGTTCAAATTTGTGGGCCTGGCGAAATCGTCTATTTATTCCTGTTGGTCCCCGCTCATTTGTATAAACACCCCAACGCTGCTATTGAAGGTTAGAAATTGCGAAAAAACGCGGGTTAGGTTAGGTTAGGTTGTTAGGTTAGGTTAAGTTAGGTTAGGTTAGGTTAGGTTAAGTCTGAACCAAAACACATTTTTCTGGTGTTTTTTGGTGTGATTTGTTCAAATCTGAACTTCGTTTCTTTGGAAAATGAGCCGTTTTTGAGAAATTTTCAATTTTAAAATTTCTCAAAAACGGCTCATTTCCCAAAGAAACGAAGTTCAGATTTGAACAAACCACACCAAAAAACACCAGAAAATGTGTTTTGGTTCAGAAAGGAGAAAAAGCACTAAAACGAATAATTACCATTTTGGAAATTTGTTAAGAATCAAACGGGTGTCAAAAGTATCCTCCCTCCGACAATCGATGGGGTGTCGGGGGAGGATGAAATTGCAAAGCTGTGGAAAAACCACTACTCTAACATTCTTAACAGTGTGAGTAGGAATAATCTTAAGATAGATTGCAGCGAAACGCCTGTGGGAGGGACAAGGGAAAATACTTTGATATCAGTTCCTGAAGAGGTCAATTAAAGAGTTAAAGACTGGTTCTGCGTCAGGGGTAGATGACCTATCGAATTAGCACTTAAAATATGCCAATGACGGAGTACATCTGCATATATCATTGCTCTTATCAGCCATGCTTGTTCATAGCCATATCGCTGTAGAGTTCATGAGGGTATATATCTTGCCCCTGGTCAAAAATAAATATGGAGACATTCTGTCCAGCAATAATTACAGGCCTATTGCTGTCGCTTCCTTCTTCTCGAAACTACTAGAAAAACTCTTGTTACTCCGATTAAATGATTACCTATGGATGTCTCCTAATCAGTTTGGTTTTGAAAGGTCCCACTCAACTACCTGTGTATCTATGTACTTAAAGAAACAATTTCTAAATACATTCAGTGATGGGCATCGATACATGAAAATCACTAAAGTGATACCGATACATCGATACATGAAGAACGTCTTAGGCGATACCGATACGCCGATACTTTCTAGATGTCTTAAGCGATACCGATACCGATACATGTATCGCCGGTACATTTTTATAATTATTCATTTAATATGTAGGTATTAGATATTATTGTTTATACTAGTAATTTGTACGCACTGTAAGTAAAATCAACGACATTTTAATGGGTTTTATAGATGTAAATAAAAACAATTGCTTTATTTAATGAAAGTATGTTTTAATTTTGTAGGATACATGAATGACTGAAAATATTACACTAACAATTAAAAGTAATTAGTATTACCCTTCAAAAATACCAGCTGGCTAAACATCTGGTCAGACAGTCTATTCCTTTTTGGAGCGTGAATGTGATCAGCCAAACTAAACAACCGTTCTACAGGAGCAGAGGATGGTTGCGCCGTACTGTAGTGTCATATTATAACATCTATTTAAATATTTAAAAATTCTTATTAATGTATCGATGTATCGAAGTATCGATTTTTTTCGATACATTTAAGAAAATTGACTTTAGCGATACCGATAAATCGATACTTTTGTCAAGTAGCTAAAGCGATACCGATACCGATACAAAAGTATCGATCGATACGTATCGGCGATACATGTATCTAGATACTGCCCATCACTGAATACATTGACAGTAATTCAACTATTTATAGCTGTTTCCTAGATAAAGTAAGGCATATGATTGAGTGAACCACAATAAAAATCTAGAGGGATGAGGTCAGGAGACCTGGGTGGCCAATTTTGTGCACTACCACACCACAACCGATCCATCGACCAATGAAGCGATCATCGAGATGCGTTCTCACTCCAGCTAAAATGGTGAGGAGCTCAGTCTTGTTGGAAGTACATACGCAATCGTGTTCCCAAAGGTACATTTTCTAACAGTGGCGACAGTTCGTCTTGCAGAAACCGTAGATAAATGTCACCTGTAACCCACCTTCGAAGATAAACGGACCAATCAGCTGACCGTAGAGAATACCACACCACACATTGACACTGAACTGATGTTGAAAATTATTTTCCACAATGGCATGAGGATTTAATTCTGACCACACATGTGAATTGCGAGTGTTGCTGACACCGTCGCGGTAAATTGAGCCTCATCACAGAAGAAGACGTATCGATGCAATTGTCGATCGGAATTGTGCCAATTACAAAATTCCAGCCGTTGGGCACGATCCCAGGTTAGAGGTGCTGAACGCGCGATACGTGGTATGGATACGTGCCTTCTTCGTGTAACGTTCTACATACTCTCGTTTGAGGAACTCTAAGACGTGTGGAAATCCTTCGCGTACTAACATGAGGACTCCGCTGTACCATCTGAATAATGTTTTCTTGTTCAGCCACATCTTGTTGTACAGGACGCTCAGATAAAACAGTAACTCAAGGAAATGAACCGCTCTCTCGTAAACTCCGAAAAACGTTGCTAAACACTCGTCGATCCGGAATTCTTCGATTTGGAAAACGTCGTTGGTATTCAGCGATAGAAGCAATAATATTTTCATCGCAAAATCCATAAACATACATCATATCGGCATATTTGGCATTTGAAAACGTAAAAGGCACACTGAACGCACAAAATATCAACTGCACGCTGTGAAACAACATTCAAGACTCAACTGCGTAGTTACCTCGGTTCGGTAAGTAACTGTCAATTCAATTCAAAGTCACGCATGCACATGCTTGAAATTCAAAACATCCATAGCTCTATAACTGTTTAAGACTCGGACCTATGTTCATATGAAGTTTTTGACTGGGAATGACCTCAGCTATAAGCTCCCGAATTTACATTGCATCGTGACGCACGGTGACTCACTATATATATATATATAAAAATATATATATATATATATATATATTATATATATATATATATATATATATATTATATATATATTTATTTAGGACTATAAATGAGGAATGTGTACCGTAAAAAATTAAGCGTGCGAAAGTAAACAACAAGCCCTTGTGGTTTACTTCTAGAGTAGGAGACATTATAAAAGAGTAGAGAGAGGGCTTATAGGCTATACAAGTGCGATAAAGATAATCTGTTGTTACGAAACAACTACATATCTCTAAGGCGTGAAGCTAAAAGTGTAATAAAAAGTCAAAACGCGAATTTGAAATCTCCATAGCTCGTGACGGTAAAGAAAACCCCAAGCGATTCTTCAATACGTCAATAATAGAAATCCAGTAAAAAGTGTCTTAGGTCCATTAAAAATGGAAATGGAGATCTAGTCTCTGAAAACAAGGAAATGGCTACTTGCTAAACGAATTTTTTACGTCGTTTTTACTATAGAAGATGTAACGAATACCCTACGGTCATAGACATAATACCTTTGATAATGGTAATATTTTGGATAATATTGTCGTTAGTGAAGGGAAAGTAATGCGCTATATTGATAAAATGAAAACGCGTAAATCACCGGGGCCGGATTCCATATATCCCATACAACTAAAAGAATTTAAAAGATAGCATTGTGTGCCGCTAACAAAAAATTTTAATGCGTCTATTTCTGAGGGGTGCGTACCAGATAATTTCAAGTTAGCAAACGTAACACCTATCTTTAAGAAAGGCGATAAAGGTGCGGCGGGAAATTATAGGCCAATCAGTTAACGTCTGTTGTAGGTAAGCTACTAGAATCAATAATTAGGGATCGTATAGTCGAACACTTAGAAGTGCATAATCTGGTTAGAAATACGCAGCACGGTTTTAGGCGAAACAAATTTGCTTAACTAATCTTTTAGAATTTTGCCCAAAGCGTGGTTAACGTTTACGATAGACATCGGGCGGTTGATGTAGTGTATTTAGATTTCAAAAAGCGTTTGACACCGTGCCGCACAAAAGACTGATTGAAAAAACTAAGGCTCATGGAATCAGGGGTGTAGTAATAAATTGGCTAGAAGAGTGGTTGCGAGGCAGGAAACAGAGGGTGGTCGTTGAAGGAGAGGAGTCGTGTTGGGCTAATGTAGCGAGTGGCGTTCCTCAGGGTTCTGTATTGGGCCCCTTGCTTTTTTCTTATATTATTAACGATTTAGATGTCGGCCTAGTCAGTACAGTTTCAAAGTTTGCGGATGACACGAAGCTGGGTGGTAGGGCGATTAATGACGAAGATAGAGGTAAAATTCAGGAAGATCTGAAAAAATTGTTGATTGGTCAGTCACATGGCAAATGAGATTTAACGTGGATAAGTGCAAAATTATGCATATAGGTTTCGCGTAACGGTAATTTTGCGTATAGTATGTCAGGGAAAGATTAACAAGCGTCTAGAGCAGGAAAATATTTAGGAGTATAGTCACTGGTGATTTAAAAGTAGCGAAACAAAATACAGCGGCGGTCAAATAAGGCGAACAAAGTGTTAGGTTTTATAGCTCGAAATTTTGAGTACAAATCGCGCGATATTATAGTTCCTCTTTATAAATCATTAGTTAGACCCCATTTGGAGTACGCGGGTCCAATTTTGGAATCCGCCTATGCGCAAAGATATAGACAAAATCGAAAGAGTTCAAAGACGAGCAACTAAGATGATTCGTCTCTTAGGTCAAAGTCGTACAAGGATAGGCTTAAAGAGTTAAAATTGGACACTCGAGACTAGGAGGTTAAGGGGTGATCTAATCCAAGGTTTTCAAAATTATGAATGGGTTTGATAACGTAGAATAGATAGCTTTTTCGAAATATCTCAATATAATAGGACTAGAAATAACGGGTGTAAGTTGACAAGTAGAAGTTCGAGACAGCAGTTGCGAAAAACTTTTTTACGCATAGAATAGTAAATAGCTGGAATAGTTTGCCGGTAGAAGAATTAGTAGCACGTCTATAAACAGTTTAAGAATCGATAGGACGCGCAGTTGATAGAAAGGGTATAGTTTAAGGTAGTAAAATTAAGGCTTTGGGGGATAGATCCCACAGCTCAACACAAGTGTTGTGGGATATAGGGAGGCAGCGTCTTGGGTTAGGGGATACTCTCTGTCCTACACACCCCATTTAAAGAGATTCCTCTGCCGAGCGGTGCCCCCATAGTACTGTGAGGTATTGAAAAACTCATGATCTTCACTGCCCCACAAACACCTTTAAATGGGAGACCCATAATGGGTGCACACACATTTCTACATTACTGTACAGTCTTTACAGCCACACCTACACTTTTCCTCGTAAGTGTATATATTGTAATGTATATGGTTGTAAATTTGACTTGGTCCGCAATCGATATGAACCGTGACTTGATGGATACCGTAAAGAAAATTGACTGGATTCTTTGGATCTGATATATTTGCATGTCGTTATATAATAGATATAGAGTGAAACATATTTGTGGATAGTAGTCTATTATGACTTGATCCTCTGGATCGAGAGATTCTATCTTTAGTTTTTAAAATCGATAATTAATTATTTTAATTGATAATGTATATGGTTGTAAATTTTGATTTGGTCCGCAATCGATATGGACCGTGACTTGATGGATACCGTAATGAAATTGACTGGATTCTTTGGATCTGATATATTTGCATGTCCGTTATAAATAGATATAGAATGGAACATATTTGTGGATAGTAGTCTATTATGACTTGCTCCTCTGGACCGAGAGATTCTATCTTTAGTTTTAAACGATAATTAATTATTTTAAATTGATAATTATTTAGTTTCGTAAAAATTGGTCGTTGCCAATTTACCGGCAGTTTTTTAAATAAGTTTCTTATGTTCTTGTGGTTCGGAACCCACGTAAAATTGGAGGCCCCTCCGCCACACACGGAGGACATACACACAGGGCCGGATTAACCATTAAGAAATAAGCCCGTGCTTAGGGCATCAAGGGAAGGGGGGCACCACAGAAATTTTCCATTGTCGGATTTACCATGGATTTATTATACTATTATATCGCGGCTTATAGCCTATAAGCTGTTGAAAACTGAATTATATATATTCATATATAGTATTTATTTTTTTTCATTGTTTGAATTTGTAGTGAACAACAACCCTTTTGAGAGAATAAAATATTTCGTTGTAATCACACACTTTACGCTTTGCGTTATTATTTGTTTATATCAAATCTTTGAGCGCCATATTAAAAATACATATAGATTAAATATTTTCGTGTGCTATAGGAAGTTTATTCTGAACGTGTGATTTGTGCATATAATATAAATATATATTTTACATAATCATTTGGTATTGTTTACAGAAAGATTTAGGTTTATAGAATTGTAATATAAATTAATATTAAAATAAAAGAAACTATAAAACTCTCTATATTGCTGTTGTATCAAGTGATGTTTATCACGGCCATATAATAATAAGATATACTGACCTAAGTTAATTAGCGTTGAAGAAGTTATCTGTTGCTCTCTCTTCTTCTCTAGGGTAAGTCTATGAGTGTACTTTATTTTGTATATAACATATTTTTATCATACACGATCTTTATTTTAATTTATTTATCTATTGTCATAACAGTATAAAAGAATTTAGATTGTAATAACCAGAGTGAATAATTTG
>JAJOZX010007331.1:162500-228387 GCA_023014485.1 Bathynomus jamesi | reverse complement strand
TTAAAGGTCTGGATCGGCTACTAAATGTCTGCGAAGTGTATTCGCAGAAACATGATATTCTTTTTTAATGTTACAAAAACTAAGGTTATGCAATTTCATCCTAAAAGCTGTAATCAGCCAGCTGATATAAGGTTTAAAATGATGGTGAAGTAATTGAGGAAGTACAAGAGTTTAAGTATTTGGGTCAAACTATTACCAGCTCCTTGAGTGATGACTCGGATATAAGAAACAATCTCGAAGCCTGTGTGCTAAAGCGAATATGACCATAAGGAACTTTCGTTTCTGTACAAGTTAAGCTAAAGACACTCTTTCGTACTTTCTGCAGTAATATATACGGTCAGCAACTCTGGGTGAACTATAAAAAAGGTTTCTGGCAGAACCCTAAATTTGCTGTACAACAGGTCTTTTAGAATCTTACATAAATTACCCCCGAGATGCTCAGCTTCGCAAATGTTGCCACCCGCAATGTCCCGAGCTTCCCGGAGGTAACAAGACGTGCTCACACAGTCTAATGCAAAGAATTAAAAAATCAACCAACCCGATCATCCAAGCTATCCATGAGTCCTTCCATTTATCCTCTAAGCTATGGACTTCTTGGTACGAAAACGTCTGTCTGTAGCTCCACTTAACTTCGACAGTGCAGTATTATTTCTAATCAATTGTATATATTTCTATCCTTAGTATATGAACTGTCATTGTATTAATAATATTTGTCATATGGACTATAGTCTGCCAATAAACCTTTTCATTTTCATTTTCAAATATACTTTCGAAGAGGCTGGAAAATTTTAAAAGTATGATGTATTAAAATTAATAAATAATAATTACATAAAGTCTTTCTGAGGAAGTTCACAATCTTGACAAGCGTTACTAAATTCATTATTAGTACTCAAAATAAATCAGTGATGTTACAGGTAATTTTTGTTGATATCTCTCTCATACCTAATACAATACCAACCTCAAAGGAGTCAAACAATGCGAAAAACCTTTTTTGGCAATATCCTAGGTCCATATTAACTTGCGTTCATGATGATTTTCATTCTAAAAAAATTTAACGTGTTCCAACTGCTTTGGCCATAGCTGTATACACCATAAGGTTCATACGTACTGTCATTATTGATATTCCGCTTACCATAGTCATGATGACGGAGTTCAAATAGTATACGATAATACGAGGTATATGCATTGATGATGCAGCGGGGTGTGGTATAGTGCTTTATACACACACACACACACACACCACACACACACACATGTGCGCATCTCCTCATAAGCGAGGTACCGACTTTAAAAAAAAATTCATATATCTAAAACAACCTAACCTAACCTAACCTAACCTTAGTACCACTTAATTTTAATTTTTCAATAAAATTAATTTTAAAATTCAATACATCACTGCAGGAACGAGGACAGTATGAAACTAACAATAGATATTAGGTCATCCCATAAGTAATGCGGCATTTTTTAATTTTTTTTTCCCATTTTTATCATTTTTACGGCATTTTTTAATTTTTTTTAAATTTTTTTTTGTGAAAAGTGTTAGTATTATACTAACACTTTTCACAAAAAAAAATTAAAAAAATTAAAAAATGCCGTAAAAATAATGATAAAAATGGAAAAAAAAAAAAATAATACATTATTTACAGTAGAAAGTAATCTTTCCATGTACTTTGTATTCGCATCGGGACTAGTTCAAATGGTAATGAAAAAATTCTTTTCACATCTATCGTCAGTTCCTCAACAAACCCACTTCGAATGAGCCTCTTATACAAGAGTGTAGTGCTGCGGGAGCGCAGGGGAGCGCCGCTCCATTCATTCAAATTTTTTTTTTTTTTTGTTGATATTTGGAAGTTGAGAACAAACAGACTGAGATAAAAGCACTGGCTTCTAATTGTGATTTCAAATTTTTAATATTCCAAGTCTAAGGTAAAGTATTATTATTCTTATAAAATAGGTTAACCAGACCAGCGAGTCTCAACTGAGACACTCATAGGGCTGACCAGCAAGTAAAGTAACGTGAATTTTATTATATACGTATATTATATCATGCCATACTATAGCTTGACATTTTCATTATATGCAAAAAAATGTCATCTGATTAACTGATGTACCGGTACAAGGAAATAATAGCAGAATTTAAAATTATGTACCAACATGCCGGACGCCGGTATTTCCTTGGAGCTCCTGCATCTTAAAATTTGCCACTACACCCCTGCTCTTATATAGTCACTTGCATAAATTCTTGCAGGCTCGAATTTGTCTATTGCCAGCAGTCATTAAGAGTGTTTATTATAATACGAGGGAGCCATTGAAGTAACGTTTTCACAACTCCAAACATTCTTCCATGCAATAAATACAGTCACTGTGTATATATTTCTAACGAAACAGTATCGGATGTAAATTGTAAAAATGTTTTCCTCCCCCTGATTGGTCATCTTTCTTGAAGAAATGAAACATGGTCCCTGATTGGACAATTCATATCTCTAACCGAACGTGGTCTGAATACCATTAGTGAGAGATGTACAAGCCCCGCCTCCGTAGGCGGAGACTTCTGTAATAGTGACAAACATTTTCAAACGTCCTTCTGCTACTATACCGTTAGGATATTTATTATATACAGTAAGCAACCCATTCAGTAGTGGAAAATAAGTATTTAGAGATAATGGACAAAGGGAAAATATAATTAAAAAGTTAAAATATTACTTATTTCTCAAATGGAAAATTTAGTATCGTAAAAATCCACGCAGTTTAAAATTGAGTTAGTGTTTTTAATTCAGTTTTGGTGTTAAATAAGCTTCTTTCCACTAATAAGTTAAATTACTAGACAACTTACGTAGCCTTTAAAATAAAAGCATGTTTTCACTCCTTGTTTCCCAGAATTACCAATAATTAATTATTGGATGCTATAATTCGGTAATCATAACGCAATATTTTTTTATAGTATAGTAAATTTATTAAAAAAAAAACCCTATTAATTAAAAATAAAAGCTTTTACATTAAAACACATACAATGTATTGTTTATATTTTTCATATAACTAATAAACCATAAAAAAAAACCCGAACATTGAGTACACAATAAATAAACCACTCGTACAACTTCAATGTTATTTAAAAGCTTGAACCCTAATTAACATTAACGAAGTCTTACAAATGAACTCGAATCCCCAAATAAGAACTAAAATTAGAGCAATCTGACACCAAAAACCGGTTTGTTGACATTTTCCAAATGTGGAGTCACGGAACAGGAGACTGGCGACTGATGTCTCAGTCTCGGACTAAATAGCTATCATTAATCTAGCTTTTTGCCCATTAATTCCCGGCTTCATTAAAGAAGGACTGAATAGCGTCATTCATTAGGCGTGTGGATGCTGCATCCTTTTTTGCTTTCCTTTCCTTATCCGCGACAGACTTCATCAACATTCGCTTATCCTCCTCCGTTCGTGTACATTAACCGACACTAGGTTCTTCCACGCAGCAAGCCGTCATTGAACGGCCTTATCTAACGCTTGATAAACGGCTTACTCGCAGAGATAAAAGGCTAGAACCGTTCAGAATCCTTCGTCTAATGCAATTAGATAATTCGTCATACCATTGCTGGTCTCGTTCATTTCTGCGCAGATATATGAGAGAGAGAGAGAGAGAGAGAGAGAGAGAGAGAGAGAGAGAGAGAGAGAGAGAGAGAGAGAGAGAGAGAATGGTAATTATATTTCCTCATCGGAGTATCTATTTGTTTTCATATATCTACAGTTGGGGTTAAACATGTACCCATCACCAACATCCCTTTTCGCTGACAATTTCCTTATTTGTCCGAAACTTGCTACTGATGGTTAATAAAGCAGACAAAAATAGTTATATGGCGATAAAAGTATTAATTAATGTAGAAAATAAATTAAATTACACTAATATAACGTGTGACACACACACTTGGCTTTCCTACAGAATCGCGACATTTTCACTCACGCATATTCAAAATTCTATATCACGACACTCACCCAGTTTTAAAAACCTAATAACTCTAACCAAACATAATTTAACCTCATCTAACGTAACGTAACCTAACTTAGCCTAACCTTAATTATATCCCCAATTTTCATGATAAAAGATAGCATTCATAAAGATAATTCATCACCATACGTTCTTCTTGCGACGGGTTGAATGTGTATCCTCAAGATCGTTGCGACTCCGTAGGTAAAACACACACATACACACACGAATATCATTTTATAAAATGTTTGTTTTAGATTCTGAAAACGAAAAAAATTTGAAAATAAAATTGAACTGGACTAACATTAAGAATGACGCCTCTTTTAGTCCGTATTTAGTTAATGAATTGAGGATACTGTTACATCCGTTTTATTCATGAAGTTTAGTCATTAAAGAATCTTCCTCTCCCCCCTATCCTCCCTCCCTCCCCCGCCAACAAAAAAGAAAAAGAAAAGAAAAACAACAACCGGGTATCATCAAACGTTTTCTTTAAAAAATTTACGACAAAACTTTTCAATCTTTAATTGCGCTGAAAAATTAGCATACCCCCAAAATGAGAGAGAGAGAGAGAGAGAGAGAGAGAGAGAGAGAGAGAGAGAGAGTTAAACTTGAATAATTATTTCATCTTTTATTTTGACTTGCTCCATTTTTTGGGGGGTTTACTATTTTAGGGCTCGAATAATTACTGTCTCGTGTTCTAATCTTTGACTGTATTTTGGGGAAAACATACATAAGAGTACATAAGATATGTACATTACATTAAGTAAGTGACATTACAAACAGACACACACACACACACACACAGGATTGACAAAAGTAAATAGACGCCATGATGAACCAATGACAATGCTCATCGATGGAATGCTCGAACATATGTCAGCTTTACGTAATTTGAAGGGGAAAGCAACACCATTCTAAATATTCAATAAATCAATTATTATTATTATCAAATAAACTATGGAAAAACCGACTGTGTCTACTTATTTTTGTCATCCTCCGTGTGCGTGTTCAATTTAGGATATTTATACCGATAGAAAGGCTAGAACGGGATCTCTGTCTACATTTATAGAGACCCCAAGACAAAGAAAACAAGAGAAAAAGAAAATAGACATAAAATGATTTGTTTTTTACGTTTCTCGAATTTTTTGGTGCCTGCTACTACTTTTCTTTTTCGGCGAGGGCTACATATACGTTTCCCGCTACTTTTTTTGGGCTATTTTTTATGTATAAGCCACGGGGTAAGAAAATTTATGTTTCCTGGTGACTTACAGAACGCGTTCGTTGCAAGAGTGTTTCATTAGCAATTCAAATAAGCAGAAGGGATCTCTCATACGCGAAGTTAAATGCGGTCCCAAATTCGGGAATGGAATCAATCTCTTAATGACTGTTTTTGCCGTCTCCTCATTAGTAAACACAAAACAAGTACAATAAGTAAATATTCATAAAGTATAGAATTACGAAGAAGAGCCAATCACACAGTTAAGATTGAAAACATTTACTAAAAATATTTATATCATATCAATCTGATTACAATTACTACACAAGGGTGTGTGTGTGTGTGTGTGTGTGTGTGTGTGTGTGTGTGTGTGTGTGTGTGTGTGTGTGTTTTATAATTACCATCACATTTATATAATACACAATAACGATTACATTTTAAAATAATTTTAAATCTTAAAAGCAGAGATGGAGAAACAAATCCTTCCACGCAAAAAGGAAACCTCTCTCTCTCTCTCTCTCTCTCTCCTAAAAATCGCTCACTAGAAGAATGTTGAACGATGTAACATGAGCAACAAACATGCATAAAATAAATTATTAATATTGCTTCCAGGGATGAATTAATAAGCAACAAAGAACTAACTCATTGCTTATTCATGAATGGAAGGAGAGAGAGAAAGATCCTAATACCTTATAGATGTCTAATCACCCGTGTAAAATGAATAAATATATTAGAACAGTCTCTAACGAAATAAATCTCAATAAAAAGGGGGAATTGTGTGTGTGTGTGTGTGTGTGTGTGTGTGTGTGTGTGTATATATATATATATATATATATATATATATATATATATATATATATATACGTACGAAGATTCAAGTATTATTTATTTCATATGTATTAACGAATTGAATTATATGAAGAGAATATTCCATGCGTATAAATCCAAGTTTATTAATGTAAAATATACCTTTTTAATTTCATACCTTTGTTTTGGAGCAACTTTTGTCTATTAAATAGAAAATATTATGCTATATATTACGACATGAATATTCATGTTATCGTGATATATTTATTTCCTTTTATGTATATATAAGATTTTATGATAGAGAATTATACATTTCTATAAGGAAATATTAAATATACAGACGCGGTTGTCCGTGATTCATTCAACCGTGATTTACTAATTGTAATAATTGTGCACTTATCCGTGATCATGATAACTGATTTAATCGTCACTAGAAGAGAGGCCCCCAAAATATGTAGCTTCTCTCACCAGCGATCTACTAAGCAAACATACTAAGCAGATAGGACCTAGCTTTGGGACAGGGTCTAGGGCATGGGAACTTTTTTGGGTATTACCCAAAAATCTATTTGAGTAAAATGAAATTACCCCGAGACTTCAAAGTAAACAAAAACAAGCCAATTACTCTTAAAATTGTTGCATATGGTGTCTCTCATACCGCACGCATTACCCCAAAATTTTTAAATGTACCCCATTTGGGTAATTTACCCCTGTTCGTCGACCACTGGTCTAGGGTTTAAAGCCTACCCGAGACAGCTACATTCAGAACTTCAATATACGCAAGAAACTCGTTACATTTACGTCGGATGTAATACACCAAAGAAAAAGAGTAATTACTGCATTTTTAGCTAAAATCCAAAACTTAACTCTCAACCAAAAAATTTGAGCGTTCACTTTTTAAGGCACTAAACACGTCCGTTTAATGTGCTACAACTCAGACTTTGCTAGTGACCCGTTGTCCACGTTGGGCTTCTATCATGAAAAAGGAAAACTATAGTATTTGCCATTTACCATTACTTATTCGGACTACAGTATAGTGGATTTAATTATCGCAGAAGAGTTCCTTGTTCAATGCACGGTGTGTGTGTGTGTGTGTGTGTGTGTGTGTGTGTGTGTGTGTGTGTGTGTGTGTGTGTGACGAAAGTTTCTCAGGGGACCATTCTGAGTGGTATTTTAAACTAGCATCAATTTTTAATGTTTTGTTTTTAATTTCTTCAAGATCATATATAATACGTTTGAGAGTAACTTTATTTACTTGTACATTCAGTCTGCTATTCGGAGTTGTAGTTCATAATTAATAAAGTTTTCATAAATACTCGTGATATATATATACAGTATATATAATATGTAAAAATGAATGGGTTGGGCCGAGTAAAAAAAGCGCATTATTTTCACCCAATCATATACAGGTATACACCGTTATTCATAGCTTCGCTTATACATTTTTTTTTTTTACACCAAATTCCGCTATTCGCAAACCCAGCTCCGTTATTCGCAATGCCAGATAAGGGAAAAAAATAATTCACAATTCCGCCTGCTACCAAACACAGCGCAGCATGCCCGTTAGGGTGGATCGATTTTACATTTTTTTCGATTTCCATATTCTAATAGAGACAAAAACTTGCGCATGCATGAGAAAATAGCCTCTGCAAAATCTTAGCTTAATAGGTAATCATCTTCTGCCCCCGGCAGAGCGATGAAAATCATATTTTAGTAGTCAAAAACGTATTTTTAAACCCTAGCCTAGAGTCATAAAATTTTGCGTGTGTGTTATTTCATGCCTAAGCAACGATATAAATGCTATGGGAAATATATAAATAATGCATTTATATATTTCCCATAGCATTTATATCGTTGCTTAGGCATGAAATAACACACGCAAAATTTTATGACTAGGCTAGGGTTTAAAAATACGTTTTTGACTACTAAAATATGATTTTCATCGCTCTGCCGGGGGCAGAAGATGATTACCTATTAAGCTAAGATTTTGCAGAGGCTATTTTCTCATGCATGCGCAAGTTTTTGTCTCTATTAGAATATGGAAATCGAAAAAAATGTAAAATCGATCCACCCTAAATTATTGCCCGTATCACAGGCCGTTATTCAAGAAAAGGCACGGTCTTTGTGACAAGATGCGAGGAAAGAAGTTGTTGGTGAAGGTGAGAGCAGTGGTGGTGAAACTTTCAATGCGAGTCGGGGGTGGTTTGAGGAAATAAAAGTACAGTACAGCCATGTTTATTCTTTTATTGATGTTATTCATAACTTACTATGCTAATACAGGTCTGTATTTGCGGTTTTATATTTGCTTTTATGTATCGCATGGGAACGTATCCAAACATCTTACCTTCTGAAAAATGGCCACGGGAACGCATCCCCCCATAAAACATGTATTTATATGGGAAAAAATTATTCGTTAATCGCAATTTCGCTATTCGTAACGAGTCTGAGGAACATAACTTGCGAAAACCGGGGTATACCTGAAGTTTAAAATCTCTCACCAATCAGCACCTACCAAAACTTTACCAATGAGCTTTCGACATATACATACATATCATGCATAGCCATACAAGTACGCTGACGAACTTTTCTCCGCAACTGTACGTTCGCCGTCAAGCGACTTGCCTCTACGAGAGTGGATGAGCATCGTGCTTGAGTCATGCGTGGCATCTCGCGTGAAAACCTCCTCCCTTTAACCCATTAGTGCCCATTGGTAGAATTTCCTACCGACAAAATTGTTTGTCATTATTGAATCACTTTTTCTCGTATTCACGTGATCTTCGTGATGAATCATTGATATGACGCAATTCATGCATATTTATATTCCTGTAATCATTATCGTGCTTTTTCTAACTACTGTAACGTCACTTTTCATTTTTAGGAATACTTCTTTCCCTTTTCACAGTAAATTTAAATTCCAAATTTTAAAATGCTGAAGATGGAAACGTTTCCCGAAACGTCTGAAATTACAAGCGCTTTAGTTCACCCATTTTGTCCTTAAAAATTAAGTTTTCCTATAGGAAAAACAAAAAAAAAATTATACTGTGTATTATAATATACATATATTTAAATAGATAAACAGACAGAGACAACCTTCAAATCAGTAGCTACTAAAATTTTAAAATTTCAGTTCAAATGTCCCAGTGACGTCATTGTGAAAGGAGTCTTGTGACAGTGTATTGACTGTAGTTTAGGTTTTATTTTGTTCTTAATTAAGGTAACCTTGAAATCACGCAGAAGAGAAAAATAACACGAAATCGAAATAATTATTAATAAATAAATTAATAAAATAACTGAACTATTAATAATAAAATAATCAGTAAAATAATTAAAAGCTTTTTAATAATAAAAATTAATAAAATAATTAAACAAAGGATTTAATATATAAATATTTAATAATTAATAAAATAAACGACAATAAAGTAATTATGAAATTAGTATTAGGATATGCGAAACAAAATACAAAAAAATTTCAGTTCATCTACAGGGTGTTCATATAGTCAAGAAAGAGAATACGCATACACACCACCATATTCGCCTGCGTGACTTTATGAACACCCTGTATTTCGTAAATGAGCAAACTCCTCCTTTGGACTCAATCTGAAGGATGCAAAACTGTTACAAATGATACAAATTACGGTATATACTCCTTTAATGTAAGGGGTAACTTACGAAAATTTCCCCTCCTCTTGTTCGCTTCTCCAAAGCGTCACGGGTTTTGACCCTTCCTTATGTGAGTGAGTCACTGAGTATAGATAAAAGTACGACTTTTTTTTAAGTTACCCCTGGCTGTTCTATCATACAAATAACGCAATATAAATTCTTACCTCAGAAACAGTATGTATATATATATATATATATATACACAGTATATATATTAGTTTTGCTTCCACCCGAATTGTTCATTCTGATTATAGTATATATATATATATATATATACCTACACTGTGTTCCGACGGAGGTCAAGGATGTTGGCTCACCTCAGACCTACAGTTTATTGTAGAATCCTCAGCACGACCCACCAGGGTCTGTCAGAAATTACAAAGTTCTTGCATGGATTGCATCTCAATCTCCCGATCAGCAGTCCAGCGTCTCAACCACTAGGCTAACCAGGGTACCCATTTATCCACTAAGTCAGGCTGAACAGCTGAGTTGAGCGACGCTTGCCCTCGCCAGAAATGAAACCCAAGGCCGGTGGACTCTTAGTCAACGATGCTAACCACTACACCACCGAGGATCGTGTGTATATATATATATATATATATATATATATATATATACACACTATTTTTTACTTGAGGGTTTGAACGGCGGTTCAGGATCGACCTGCAACATCCCGCCTCATTTGCAAGATTTGATGGAGAAAGGAATTGCTTTCTAATCTCCTCCTACCCGCATGAATATACTCTTATATAAATGCATAACCGCGCATTTCTGCATACATATGACAGATTTGAATTGGCTCAAGTGGAGGGGGTTAACAGGTAAAACACCGCTGGATGCGAAAACGTTGTGGGTTGTGATGAAATGTCGCGAGGTTGTTAATTTTTATCCTGTCGTAGCCTAATGATCAATGCCCGCGTCTCTGAGTTACAGGGTCCGTGTTCGTATCCTGGTGAGGATTAAATTTGGTATATATATATATATATATATATATATATATATATATATATATATATATATATATATATATATATACTTACTGTGTGTATATATGGCGCGAATCTAAAGTCCTTTATCACAAACATATGATGCAATCAGTTAAGAATACTGTTTAAATGCTCCATGAAACCCTATTACAAAGCTCTTTTGATTCACCCTGTATATAAGCGTAATATTTCCTATAGTGTATCATCCATCTTTTCTCATAAGAAAGAACCCTCCCCCCCTATAAAAAAAGCCAATAAACTAAAAAAATAATCCAAACAGTACATACAAAAACATTCGTGTGAAGAAACTGTATATATACTGTATATATATACACAGTATATAAAACACTTTGCGGAAGGACTTAATCCTACGTGATACACTTTCTTTATAGCAGAAACGATTGTTTACCGTTGGTTGTTAAACTGTTTATTTGAGGTATTTTTGGTTTATTATTCCCCGGAAAAAATAAAAAAAATATGATCTTTTTTTTATAGTCGGGAAATTTTTTATCTCAAACATTTTATACAAACTTTTCCAACCTGTATTTCGGGGAGTATTTTCAACCATTTTATTAGCAATAATCTTTATTTTACGTCGAACAGTAAAAAAGAGTGAATCATGTAAATAGAGTAAGTCCGTAAAAGAAGGGAACGAAAAAAAAAGAAGCAGCTCTTTCGAGGGAAAAGTTGTAAACTTGCGTGCAATGATTGTTGGTAACGACTCGCCAATAAAACTTTGATATATATGAGAAAAACACTCGGGTTTTATAAACATTATGTTTTGAGGACCGTTTTTGCTGCTATGAACGAATGGTCCATATACAAAGAATTCTCTCTCTCTATCTATCTCTATAGATCTATCTACCTATCTATCTCTCTCAATAAAATAAATTTTTCAATCTTTTGAGACTTAGTAAGCGTGTACCATCTCGGAAAAAAGTTCGTCTAGAAAATGAAACTTACCAAAATGCATAAAACAAGCAACTATATCGGAACGACATCAATGTCTCCGCCTATATTTGTGACCTTTACCTTTGATGTAAGAACCTAATTCTTGCATATTCAACATCGTCTTGCGTTGATACATAGGTGTATGAAGTAGTGATGTAGCGGATGTCATTTTTTTCACATCCGCGGATGCGGATGAGGATGTTTGATTTCAACATCCGCGGATGCGGATGTCTACATTTTCGTTATTTTTTAGGATATATTCGAGATTTGTTGTGTTTAACGTATATAAGTTATTATATAGAGAGAGCTGTAGCTATAATGTAGTATAATTGATTAATTGTACAATAATTGCTGTACTTTTCTCTGAACATATAAAATAATATCAAGCATTTAACTAATATAGAAATCAATTAGTGAATTCGTCTGCAAATAAATTCGTTATATTTTGTTGAGTTTCAGCCACAATTAGAAACCATAATTGTGTTACCAGGATGCGGGACGTGAACCCAACTCAAATGCACCCCACCGACCTCTTTCCCCAACCTCCTCCACCCTTATAGAAAGAGATCTTTAATTAGCTTGATAACTATTTATATTAAGTTTAAAGTTTTATTAGGCATATTTATAAATGAGTAATTAAAATAAAGTAAACTAAGATGTTCATCGTTTAATGTTCAAACTTAATTATAGGAAGGTTATGCTTAAGGAACATTAATTTTTCTGCCTTTTCTGCTGCCAGTCTGTTTCTCTTTTCATCATATATTAATCCAGCACTGCTAAATAATCTCTCGCTTGGTACGTTTGTTGGAGGACAGGCTAAATGTTTTCTTGCAAGTTTACTCAAGTATGGATAGATATTCTGCGTATTTTTCCACCAACTAATAGGATTGTCACATGCAGCCAGGCGTTTTTCTTGGTGATAGCTCTCGATCATTTTTACTACATCTTTTGACATCGCGTAGGTCTCGTCATTGCTGCTTGACTCAAGAAACTGAGAGACAGATTCTGTGATAGATTTGCTTGTTGAAGGTGTTGGTTCTGTCACTGAAACTTTTATTCTTTTGGTGGGTGGCGAAGCGACAGATTCAAGAGATTGAAGCTCTTCAACTGCTTTGCCAAGTGATGATTTAACTCGTTCTAATGTACTAGGTGAAAATAACTTAGCTTTGTAACGTGGATCTAAGTAGGTTGCAAGAGAGTAACTTCATACAAGAACAGCCTCTCGTCTTGTCGCTTGCATCACTTTTGCGCACAATGAACTAGTTCTATTAATATAGTAGAATTTGATAATTTCCGCTTATTAATGACGTTTTATCTCAACGGTCCACATCCGCACGACATCCGCAGTCCAAAGTGCGGATGCGGACGCGAGAAAATGTGCGGATGTTCCGCGGATGCGGATGCGGATGTGACCTACATCACTAGTATGAAGTTTCATTAATTTATGTGGAGTGCTTCAAAAGTTATAGCGCAGACCTCCATTTGACCTTTCACCTCTATTTGTGATCTTGGCCTTTGATGCAACGACCTGGTTCTTGCTCATAACACATCGTCTTGTGATGATCCACGTGTATGAAGTTTCATCAATTTATGTTCAGCGGTTCAAAAGTTATAGCGCGGGCACGAAAGTGTGACGAACAGACAGACGAACAAGTGCAGTCCAGTACAGTATATGGCTCATCTTTTTTTTGGGGGGGGGGGGGGGTGCATAATTACTAATCATTAATGATTAGAGTTTTGTTTTTGAAATTTCACCGTCACAAAAAAAAAAAAAATATCCAAACAAAAACAGGATATTAACAATTAGTAAATTTTTAATACATTTTTGAAATGTTTCTTGGCGAACTTTTTTCCGAACTGTACATGAAGATTCACGGTTACAAAAACAATTTGTGAATTACAGTAGAAGTTTCCATTCGCCGAAGGATTCATTTCCATTAATCAGAGTCGGTATTTCACGAATATTTTTGTAGTTCATTCTGAACAACATTCCTCAAAAGGACTCAAAAGACCACTTCCCTAAAATAGTTTTAGTATTTATTTTTTGTCCCCCCCCCCCCTTCTTATCCTGAACGTTATCCAAGAAGAGCCCCTTTTTCTGAAAATAAAAATGAAAAATACTAATCCTTGAATCAAATTATGTATGTATTTATTGTGTTTGTTTACGTCTCCCTGTCTGTCTGTCTGTGTCTGTCTGTCTCGCAAAATGTCCATAAATTCATGCGTGGCTGAGCGATGCAGAAAGGCCCGATCCCTTTTCGTGTGCAACAATGCAGCATTATTAGCGAGAGGAAGCGCTCTCTGCAGTCTGCAATGCAGTTATCATCCACGCTTCAAGAAGTCGCGACGACTCCTTTCAAATGCCGCCAATTTGGTCACTCTAGAATGAAACATCTCCGGAAAAGGAGATTCAGAACAGGTTCAAAATCGCTCTTCATACAGAATACGCGGGAGATGGTGTGGAGAGGGTTCAATCCCCCACCCCCGTCCCACCCTCAGTGTCCCGTTTTCAGTTGACGTACCATTTTCATATCCCGAATTCGTATATATATCAATCAGCGTTCTCCGCTTCCTAATAATTCTGAATAGGAGCTTTCAATCGAAGTTTAAAAAGTGCAAAGCGGAACTTATGGCCATCCAGTTACTGTGAATGCAAATTGTACTCCGTGGCCATCCTTGCGTGTAACCTCCTTATCATATCGTCGAATCGAGGCTGATGGAACTTTTTTTCTCTCTCTCTCTCTTTCTCTCGTGAAGAAAGAGAGAGGTTCGAATTTGACTCTCCGATGATGGATGGGTTAATCATTCAATTAAAGTTTATTCACTAGAAACGTTTAGAAGAGTCCATTCCTATTCACGGATCGAATTTCCACTATACGAACGAATAACTAAAAGTTTAAAAAAAAAAAGTGATTCTCGCATAAATTAAATTGAGAAAAGATGACCACAACAATTTTTTTTTTTTTTTCCTGAAACGAAAATGATTCACGTCCGATACTCCCTTTATTTAAACTATTTTTATTGAAAGACGATTTCATACTTTATAATCTTTACAAAAGGAATCATATTGTAACATTTATCGATGTTGAGCCTCTATCATTCAACATTTCTCTACGTTCGTTATTGCCAACTTAACAACAACATTTTGACGGTTTCGCTATAAAGTTATTTTAAAAATAACGAACTCGTGTGTACACACACACACATAGTGTGCATGCGTGCATACACATGCATACAGAAACTTCATGCCGATGAGTTAATGAAATCCAGACTAACTTGCAATATAAAAATCTGCATTAACCTAACCTAACACGTAACCCAACCCCACTTAACCTAGATAACTAACCTAATATAACCTGAATAAACTAACGTAAGCTATCTCGTTATTAAAAAATATTGCACACTTTGAACTCGAAATCGTACATATGTACACTGTACAATCGTTTCAAAAAGTCCTCTGAAACTCCACATCTCCTAGCTAAAAACATTGGCAAGAAACGAAGTTTTACGAAAGGATGTTTTTGTTGACTGTACACAAAAACTCTTTGTCAACACCTTACAATTAATGGATGGATGAACGGACTCAATATAACTTTAATATACAATTCTCTCTCAAACCGTCCAAACCTCGAAGACTCGCCAGGGTAGCGTAATGGTAGAGCGCCGGGCTACTAACATGGAGGTCCTGGGTTCGAATCTCGACTCGGGTCAGATTCCAACGACTAAAGGGCTTCTTTGAGTCTCCTTTGGTGGGGTAGTGGCTTAGATCCTACCATCTGACCAGGTTCGTCTAGCCTGACAGTTTCTGGTACCGCCTCGATCGTTATTATTATTACCCTACATTACCCTCCTTACCCGGAGACTGTAGCCACCAATCGACCAGGGAAGTACTCCGGGTGGATGTTAGACAGGAGACGGAGTGCCGAAACTCCCGTTTCTCCTGTCACTGTCCTCCTTAGCTGATCATTTTTCGCGTCTCATCTACCCTGCGAGCAGTGTAGCATGCTCTCAAACACACTTCTTCTATTCCTCACTACACATACATGTATCTTACACACTACACGATCTCTTAAAAATTAATTAAAAAAAGACTTTTAAGAGCATCGGAGACCTTAATTTTGACTCTCTCCTTCTACTAAGGAGGGAGGGCATTTTTGCGGCGCTCGTGCTTGGCCTCTCCCTCCTACATAAAAAAATAACCTACTCTGAGGTCACCTTAACTCACTCAAATCTAACTTAATTAACAGCCAGCGTTCGTAGCTTAGTGGAAATACGCTGAGATCGGCGGTTCAAACCCCGATGCAACGTGCAGCCAAGCCACTGTGATCGATTACTCCGATTCGTGATGCAGACACGGAGGTCGGCTGTTCAAACCCTGATGATGCCGGTAATAATAATCCTGCAGTTATTGCAGAGGGCCGCATTGGTTGGTCTGAGCCCTGTGCTCCACACACACACACATGGTTGATAAAAGTAAACAGACACTTTCGATTTTTCCACAGTTTTTGATTTGATAATAAAAACCAATAAGTAATAATGAATTTATTGAATTAATATATTCAGAACTGTGCTGGTTTCCCCTTTGCATTATGTGAAGTTGATACACGTTCTGGCATTCCATTAATGAGCTTTGCAATTTATTCTTGAGGACAATAATCGCGGTGTCCGTTTACTTTTGTGTATTATATATATATAATATATATATATATATACACGTTAGATATATATATATATATATATATATATATATATATATAAAGAACGACGCTTGTATAGAAGAACGTTCCACACAAGATGAGGAGAAAGAACGAACAAATGAAAAAATGAGGTAACTACCCGGGAATCGAACCCGAGATCTTCCGATTGCCGGTCAGATATGCTAACCACTACACCATGGGCCTCGCTTAATCAGAAGTCGTAATTCTCCTACATACGAGCAGAAACTAATGCCCTGAGGGGGCACCTCCCGCATGTCGCACATATATACATTTTAACTGCAAACAACACACAGTATAATTAACGTAAAGAACGACGCTTGTATAGAAGAACGTTCCGCACAAGATGAGGAGAAAGAACGAACAAATGAAAAA
This sequence comes from Bathynomus jamesi, assembly GCA_023014485.1. NCBI lineage: Eukaryota > Metazoa > Arthropoda > Malacostraca > Isopoda > Cirolanidae > Bathynomus > Bathynomus jamesi. The sequence goes on along the minus strand of JAJOZX010007331.1, from coordinate 211,695 downwards.
TGAGGTAACCACCCGGGAATCGAACCCGGGATCTTCCGATTGCCGGTCAGATATGCTAACCACTACACCATGGGCCTCGCTCAATCAGAAGTCGTAATTTTCCTACATACGAGCAGAAACGTGCGGAACGTTCTTCTATACAAGCGTCGTTCTTTAGTTAATTATACTGTGTGTTGTTTGCAGTTAAAATGTATATATGTGCGACATGCGGGAGGTGCCCCCTCAGGGCATTGGTTTCTGTTCGTATGTAGGACACTTACGACTTCTGATTAAGCGAGGTCCATTGTGTAGTGGTTAGCATATCTGACCGGCAATCGGAAGATCCCGGGTTCGATTCCCGGGTGGTTACCTCATTTTTCATTTGTTCGTTCTTTCTCCTCATCTTGTGCGGAACGTTCTTCTATACAAGCGTCGTTCTTTACGTTAATTATACTGTGTGTTGTTTGCAGTTAAAATGTATAAATTATATATATATATATATATATATATATATATTATATATATATATATAAGCAAACAACCACAAGGAAAAGGAAACACAAAGTCCGAGCGCTTTCGTGATATATTCACATTATCAAGGATGAACAGAAAATAGACGGAGATTACAAAGTATTTGAGTTAAATAGACAAGCAAAAAATTCACACTTGGCACCTCAAATTAAAGGCCTTAAAGCCCTCTAAGATATTTTTTCCAAATTGATAACATAATCTGTAGGCAGCTAAATAACTGAATAAAAAATATATACTGTATAGATGAAATTAGACAAAAAGAAAACCAATACAGAGAACAAAAATTATTATAATGGTTATTAGAACTAATATTTAATTAAAACAGGCAATTAATAGGCAAGAATTTAATGAAAAACAAATAGATGACGTAGATAACAAATAGAAAACATAATCTGTAGGCTGATTAATTACTATACAGATGAAATTAGACAAAACACCAGTACAGAAAACCTAAAAAAAAAAAAAAAATTATTATAATGGTTATTAACACTATATTTAATTGAAATAGGAAAAATTAAAATGCCCGAAATTAATGAAAACAAAGGGAAAGTTGCCATCGTCTTACAGCTTATTACAAAATTTCAACAAACAATCTGGAAAAAAAATTGTTATCCCAACAGCAACCCACTTCAAATATCCAATAAACCACCCAGCAACCAAAGATTATACACGAAAGAAATATTACAATTAAAATAGACACATAAGAATGTTAACAGTTCTTACAATAATATTTATTTATTTAACCAGGGCAAACCATTAAGAGGCAAAAAATGCAATTAAGAAAACAGTAGCCCATCGCCAACTTACTGACAATGTACGAGTCTAATTTGTACAACCCAGGGCTAATATTAAAGACCAAATCCGCATTATTCTTGATCACACTTGATTCCAATATATTTCTGCTAACAATATATTGGCCAGGAATCTAACGCCATTTTCATTCACGTAAGAGATTCTAATCACCCCATTGATTGGAAAAATGCTTCCAAATTAAGGTTTAGTAAATCTATTGTTAGCAGAAATATATTGGAATCAAGTGTGATCAAGAATAATGCGGATTTGGTCTTTAATATTAGCCCTGGGTTGTACAAATTAGACTCGTACATTGTCAGTAAGTTGGCGATGGGCCTACTGTTTTCTTAATTGCATTTTTTGCCTCTTAATGGTTTGCCCTGGTTAAATAAATAAATATTATTGTAAGAACTGTTAACATTCTTATGTGTCTATTTTAATTGTAATATTTCTTTCGTGTATAATCTTTGGTTGCTGGGTGGTTTATTAGATATTTGAAGTGGGTTGCTGTTGGGATAACAATTTTTTTTCCAGATTGTTTGTTGAAATTTTGTAATAAGCTGTAAGACGATGGCAACTTTACCTTTGTTTTCATTAATTTCGGGCATTTTAATTTTTCCTATTTCAATTAAATATTAGTGTTAATAACCATTATAATAATTTTTTTTTTTTTTTTAGGTTTTCTGTACTGGTGTTTTGTCTAATTTCATCTGTATAGTAATTAATCAGCCTACAGATTATGTTTTCTATTTGTTATCTACGTCATCTATTTGTTTTTCATTAAATTCTTGCCTATTAATTGCCTGTTTTAATAAATATTAGTTCTAATAACCATTATAATAATTTTTGTTCTCTGTATTGGTTTTCTTTTTGTCTAATTTCATCTATACAGTATATATTTTTTATTCAGTTATTTAGCTGCCTACAGATTATGTTATCAATTTGGAAAAAAATATCTTTAGAGGGCTTTAAGGCCTTTAATTTGAGGTGCCAATTGTGAATTTTTTGCTTGTCTATTTAACTCAAATACTTTGTAATCTCCGTCTATTTTCTGTTCCTCCTTGATAATGTGAATATATCACGAAAGCGCTCGGACTTTGTGTTTCCTTTTCCTTGTGGTTGTTTGCTTATTAATAAGGTCACGTGTTATTTTGTGATTCTAGTGCATATATATATATATATATATATATATATATATATATATATATATACACACACACGAGGGTAATTCAATAAGTATCCGCACATTTTTATTTTCACAGTTTCATTTTCACATCTGATAGATTATAAACGCATCACTTCTCAACATAGTCGCCCTGTTTCTCAATACACTTAGTCCAGCGATCTACAAGCTTCCTAATGCCATCACAAAATAATGTTTTTGGCTGTGTGTGTAGCCAGTCATGCACCGCCTCCTTCAGGTCATCATCGCTTTGGAATCGCTGACCTCTCAAAGCGTTTTTTAGTTGTCCAAACGGGTAAAAAATCCGAAGGTGCCAGGTCTGAACTGTAGGCTGGATGGTCGAGAACTTCAAATTTAAGTTCATGAAGGCATTTTCTAGTCTGTGCAGCGGTATGAGGGCGCGCATTGTCGTGTAACAGAATAACACCTTTCGACAACCTCCCTCTCCGTTTTGTGCGAATTGCTTGCTTTAACTCATTCCGAAGCATGTCAGAATACGATGCACTTGTTACTGTAGTTCCATACTCTAGATAATGTTCAAGGATAGGGTCTCGTGTATCCCAAAACAGCGGTAACATAACATAACTCGGAATGAGTTAAAGCAAGCAAATCGCACAAAACGGAGGGAGATTGTCGGAAGGTGTTATTCTGTTACACGACAATGCGCGCCCTCATACCGCTGCACAGACTAGAAAATGCCTTCATGAACTTAAATTTGAAGTTCTCGACCATCCAGCCTACAGTTCAGACCTGGCACCTTCGGATTTTTTACCCGTTTGGACAACTAAAAAACGCTTTGAGAGGTCAGCGATTCCAAAGCGATGATGACCTGAAGGAGGCGGTGCATGACTGGCTACGCACACAGCCAAAAACATTCTTTTGTGATGGCATTAGGAAGCTTGTAGATCGCTGGACTAAGTGTATTGAGAAACAGGGCGACTATGTTGAGAAGTGATGTGTTTATAATCTATCAGATGTGAAAATAAAAAGTGCGGATACTTATTGAATTACCCTTATATATATATACAGTATATACCGGGTGTCCAAATAAAATGTTTACACATTAATATACATATATATATATATATATATATATATATATATATATATATATATCAACATGCACACTTTAGATGACAGTAATATGCGCTGATGTATTAGTATATTCATAGTACTTAGTTATAGTAGTATAGTAATGGTGTATTGTACTTAAATAACAGTAGTATCCCTTGTTACAGGAAATGGCGGCATTGCAGTTATCGTTTGAGCAACCTAAGTGGATTCTGAAGCACTACTGGAAGACGGAGAATGTGGCTGAGGTACAGAAACATTGGAGAAATGAGTTTGGAACATTACCACCATCACGGGTAACAATTACAAGATTACGTGATAAGTTTGAGACTGACGGAACAGTGCAAAACGTCAACAAAGGCCGATCTGGAAGACGTCACACTTCAACTGACAATGAAGTGTTGAGACCGTGTTACGGCCTTCACAAACTCTCCAAATAAGTCTACAAGGCAATGTTCTCGTGAGACTGGTGTTTCTAAATCCAGCGTTCATCGCATTTTGCGACGTGAAAAGTGGAAACGTACATACCTGGACTGCTCCATGCAATGAATGAGGACGATCCAGATCGTCGAAAAGAATTTTGTGAGTGGCTTTTGCACATGTGTGATGAAAAACAATCTTTTCCTGATTTCATTGTTTGTTCCGATGAAGCCACTTTAAACTTAATGGTACTATCAATCGACACAACTGTGTGTACTGGGTAGTGATGTTAAAAAACGGTTTTTTTATGTCATGTTTTTTTTTTTTTTTTTTTTTGTCGTTTTTTTTTTTTTTTGTTTTTTTTAATAATTAATATAGATATTGCCAATTTAATTATAAGGTATACTTTTGCAATGATATATATTATAAAAATAAATAAATAAATAAATAAATAAAATAGGCCATATGGTACCAGTATAGAATGTCCTTTTCAGCCTATTTACAGAAAAAAACTGGCCTCTTTCTTGCACTGAAAGTCTTGTATCTTAGCTCCGTTAAACTTGCGAGAACACTGGCTGGGAGCTGACTGCCCATTGTCCAACCTTTCCAGGACTCTCCCATCCATGCCTCGGATTTTGAATCTCCCACTTAACTATCCTTTAGACCCGCGATGACATATTTCCCCCCGAGACCATCCATATATATACATACACATACACCCATATACATATATACCAATATATACATAAATACTTATATACACATTTATATCTATTATATACCCCATACACATGCATACATCCAGAATTCCAGATACATACGCACCGTAACGCACGCATACTCTCATATATACCTACACAAACTCATACACCTCTATTTCGCCCTTTCATTACCTCCGAAATCATTTAGCACATACAGTATATCCATACAGCCAAAAGAAACCGATTAAGCACAGACAGAGCAGCAAAGCTAGTATTTATATCCCAAAATGCAAAATTCCAAGAAAGTGAAGTAAAACATGGTGACATTGGCTTCGTCAACATCCAAATCTGCAATAAGTACCAGTACCTGTGATATTGAAACTATATGCTCTAATCAATCTAGTGATAATGATTCTTCATGGAAATAGAATCAGATAATGAAAGTTAAACAGCATTAGGTTAACACAAAGGTTAAAGAAAGAGATGAATATTTTTATTTTTTTTTATTTTTCTATTTGGAGTATATATATATATATATATATATATATATATACACACACACTGGTATTCTTGCCAATCACAATTATATAGGGTATATTGTTTTATACCAGTATTATGTATTTTTTATTATGTATATTATACCAGTACCTGTGATATTGAAACTAGCATATATGCTCTACCCAATCTAGTGATGATTCTTCCATGGAAATGAAGGTTAAACAACATTAGGTTAACAAAAAGGTTCAAAAAAAGGTGAATATTTTTTTTCTATCTGGAATATATATACTGGTACTCTTGCCAATCACAATTATGTATATTGTTTGAAAAGGAAGAATGTTTTATGTTCTAGTTAAAAAATATATATACATATAAAAAATGAGGGTTTGTTTTTCCTTTCTATTATATACTTTTTGCGTGATTCAGTTTTTCTAAGATGACTATATATACTAGGTATAACTGTATAAGCATGGTAGTATAGTAAATTATAGGTAATACTAATATACTTATTAGATTAAAGGAAGAAAAATATGGAATAAGTTTAAAACAATAAAAACAAAAAAAACAAAAAAAAAACAGACTATCTTCGTTTTAAAACAAAAAAAACGAAAAAAAACAAAAAAAAAACGACACAATAAAAAACGACTCACATCACTAGTACTGGGCTACCGAAAATCCAACGTAACAGAAGAACGAGCACTTAATCAACCAGGAATGTCAGTGTGGTGTGGTCTGTCTTCCAGAGGACTGATAGGGCCATTTTTCTTTGAGGACACTGTCACAGATGCTGCTTACTTATCAATGCTGCAGACAACATTGTACCTTCAATCAGAGCTCTTTTTTTGGAAGAAGTGTGTTACTTTCAACAGGATGGCGCGCCACCACATTACCACAATGACGTTAGAAATTTTCTCAATGTTTGTTTTCCTAGAAGATGGATAGGACGTAGGGGATGTACGGAGTATCCACCGCGATCTCCTGACTTAACACCTTTAGACTTTTACTTGTGGAGCACTCTGAAAAACACTGTGTATGCTGAAAAAACCAAGGACACTACAGGCCTAAGACACGAAATTGAAATAGCCTGTACCAACATTCCACTCCGAACAATCCGAACAGTATGCGATCTGTTGCGCGCCGTTGTCAGAATGTATTGATGCTAGTGGGCGGACATTTTGAACATTTAAAACATTAAAGTAAGCAGCACAACCATGAAGGTATTGACGCTGATGGCTGATATTTCGAACATTTAAACATTAAAAAAGCCTATTTGCTATTTATTTACTATCCGCCTATTTTGCTTATTGATATATATGTTAATATGATGTGTAAAAATTTTTTGGGACTATTATATATAAATTATATATATATATATATACAGGGTGTCCCGTAAGTCTGGACCCATAGGGAAAAATAATAAAATTACAAATAGTCCAAAAATTTATTTATAATATATTTTTTATTATTTTTATTATTATTTTTATTATTTTTTTATTATGATCTTACTCCGCTGGAGTTTTATTTGTGGGGCCACTTGAAAGCCAAGTGTACGAGGTCAAACTTCAGAACATTTTCCACCTTAAAGCACGCATTGTGGAGGCGTGTCAAGAAATTTCTGCGACTGTGATTCAGAAAGTGCTGTCGCAGTGGAGATTGCGTCTTCAACTATGTGTGCGACACAACAGCGGACACTTTGAACAGATTATGTAATAAATTTTTGGACTATTTTGTAATTTTATTATTTTTCCCTATGGGTCCAGACTTACGGGACACCCTGTATATATATATATAATCCTAAATGCTAAAAGACAAGAACCAAAGTTGGACAACAAAGGGAGTGAATTGAGTTGGCAACTTGATGATAAATTCGCTCTGGCGCGTTAACAGCCAATTTGTATTCAGCTTTTAATGATATTTGACGATGCTTTTGGCGTCAAAAAACGAATAGAAAATAGCTTTAATTTCCTCCTACAGATATTTGCCCTCCAACGCGTCTCACAATGGACCGAAGGTGATCAGTCAACACACCTCTAAAGTGTCTTTGTCCGGCTTCCAAAATTTATTTCCTCCATTTTCTCCCCTCAGGGGGAAAAATGCAAAGTGCCAAAGTCGGTTTTAAAAAAAGGGTCTTTATATATTTCCATTTTTAGTTTTTTTTTAGTTATTTTCATTTATTTGAGTGATTATATATATATATATATATATAGGGTGAACCAAATGTAGGTGGACAGTAAATGATAACGTTTATTTTGAGAATACATATTTAATTTTTTTGTATACTATAATACAAAATAAAATTTAAATAAATTTAATTATAATATTTATATAATAAAACACAAACACCATAGTTGTAATGAACACCATAGTTATAATATATATATAACACAAACCGTATTCAACCTACTGTCCACCTTACTTTTGGTTCACCGTGTATATATATATATATACATATGTTGTGTGCATTATTTTTTCTTAAGTTTATTTCCCCAGTGTACTTACGTAAAACGTGAAACTTGATTATATATATAAAATTCTTTATATAGACCTCTCTTTCATACAAAGAGGTGTCAAAACAGATTTAATATGCATATAAAATTGTTTACCTTTGAGATTTGTCTGTTTTCTTTAAGTGCAAACAACTGTCGTATGAAAAAGACCCATTTTCTAATCCGCTAAAAAAAAAAAAAAAAAAACTTAAAAAAAGTAGAAAAAGCAAAAAATCCCCTAAAAGTAAAGATAAGTAAAGTAGGAAAAAGTAAATGGTGTCACTGAAGAATGAGAAAAGATGTAAATTTCGAAAATGAAGGAAGGAATTTACGCTTATTTTAATATGAATAGAAGAAAGTTCGAATCAAAGGAAATTCATTGTTTACATTTTGAGATAAAAAAAAAAAAATTTAACAACGAATATTTCCTCTCAATGTATGTAATATTTACGTTGATTATTATTATATTCATATTAGGAATATTAATATAATCGGCACCAAAATTAGTACCCTGTTTATTTGTCGAATATTATAGTTATTATATAGCTATACTTACAAAGCTGGGCACAAACCGTTAATCGTTAATTAACGAAGTTAACTTTTTCGTTAACGATTTAACTTTTAAGTTAACTTTGAAAATCATTATCGGACTAATTAACTTCCGTTACATTTAACTTCCGTTAACTCAAGTCCGTTAACCCAAAAAATTCATAAATAAACGTTTAAAAGTTTCTATTATTTTCAAGTATGACAACACCAAGGTCGCCAGGGTGAGGAAAAGCATGGAGGGTAAAGTCGAGGCGGCCATGAAGCAGTAGTCCAACGAAGTGGGCAGCAACAGTGGAGGCAGCAACAACGAGGAGGAGGAGGAGGATGACTTCTTCAGTGCTGTCATCCAGACAAAAGAGCAGCAGAAGCCACAGGTCACTCAAGGGCAAGGCCCAGAACTTGGTCAAGACCTGGCTGGAGACCAACTCCAAGGACTTGCTGACAGATGCTGCCTTCTTGGGTGAGCAAGTGTTGGTGGACTTGTTCATCAAGTTCAACACAGCCATCCCCTCCAGTGCTGCAGTGGAGCGTTTGTTCTCTATGGGCAAGGACATCCTGAGGGCCAAGAGATCATCCCTGTCTGATGAAAACTTTGATATGCTAATTTTCATGAAGGGCAACATGCATCTCATGGACAAAATGGAGAACGAGAAGAGAGGGAAAATTAAATTATATATATATATTGTGTTTTCATTTTTTTATAATAAAAGTTAACGTTAACGGTTTATCGGTAACTTCCGTTACATGTTTAACGAATTAACGGATTAGCGGTTAACGAAGTTAACTTTTTGGTTAACGGTGCCCACCACTGATACTAACGGACAAGCCCATATTATAGCCTACATGGTGTTCTAAAATTACAAAGTCCTTATGCAACTTTCAACTTTAATAACTTTTCATGTATACATGATAGAAATACTGTAAAGGGCAAATGAAAGCATATTGTTAAAGTTTTGACATATTACATTACAGATTCTTTGGCCTCAACATAACAGCCATCTTTTCTCGATACATCGTTCAATTCGATTTTCCAAAGACCTGAAAGCATTCTCTAGTGCTGACGAGTGATTTTATGAATTGCATTCGTAATCCTGGCCATAAATTCATCCAAAGATTGTGGTTCTGATGAGTAAACAACATTTTTAATATGGTCCCGCAAAAAGTAGTTCAATGGGAACAGGTCAGGTGAACGAAGTGGGCAAGCAATTGGTCCACTCCTACCGATCCACTTGGCTGGGAAGTCTCCATTCAAGAACTGTCGCACATTCAAAGCACAGTGGCAAGGAACACAGTATTGCTGAAAGGTGGTGATATCTGAAAAATTTAATCGTCTTAGTTCAGGGGATAAAGAAATTCTGCAACATTACAAGGTAACATTCACCCTTGACTGTTGGTTCTTCAAAAACGAAAGGACCAATGATGCGTGACTTTCTGAGAGCGCACCATACATTGATTTTTAGCGAGTCTCTTTCATGTTGCCAAACTTCGTGAGGTTTTTGCCCGCAAAATGCGGCAATTGTGGCGGGTGAACTTATAACAAGGATCACAAATGCAGTTCATGAAATTACTCGGCAGCAACTGGTGGATGTTTTCAGGTCTTTGGGGAATCTTATTGAATGTGTGAGAAAGATAGCAGTTATGTTGAGGCCAAGAAATTTGTTGTGTAATGTGTTAAAAACTCGAATAATTATGATTTCATATGCCCTTTACAGTTTGCTTCTATCATGTATACATGAAAAGTATTAAAGTTTAAAGTTGTACAAGGAATTTGTAATCACCCTGTATACATATTCCTTGATATTCACAGTATGTTGAAATAACACGCACACACTTAACCCCAATATGAATATTAAGGAATCTATTGGTTAAAGTCAAAATAAAAATAAGATTATTTTCAAAACAGGAACTTTTTGAGAGTGAAAACAAACTGTCCCTTCCAATAATGGAAGGAGATGACCATTAAGGGTGACGTGATGAGACAATGAAAGGGAATTTACTCAAGAAACGTCAGTTGCCCTTGCGGCTGTACCTAACTGAGCCATAGATAGAAATAGATAGATAGACAGAAAAAGAGTGGGGGGGGGGGGGTTGTGCACCAACTAATAGAGACTATTACTGACATTTAGCAATGAATGGCAATAAACTCGAATATATGAAAATCCTTCAGAGCCTTTTTTTTTTTTTTTCTACAATCCTCAAATAAGGCGTGAATCTACATACCGTGAAAGCGTCACAATTCGACGCGGATATACATGATGTAGAGAGAGAGAGAGAGAGAGAGAGAGAGAGAGAGAGCGAGAGAGAGAGAGAGAGAGAGGACAGGGGATACCAAAAACTTTATTAGGCCAGGGCAATTGTAAAAGAAAATTCATTCGTTGTTCAGAATTGGTTTTTGAGTTCTGGTGAGGTCGTTGAACACTCCTTAATGCAAGGTTACGACCAGCAAATTCTCTTCGCCTAAAAGGTTTCTCTAAACGAGTGGATCAACCTAATTCTTCTGATGGATTCAACCCATTTAATGATCATAAAATAAAGGGGGAGACTTGGGATGGGAGCCGCGATCGGTGAAACGTCAATAATACTCTTTAAGTCGGTGTGTAAAAGCTGGGAGGACTGGGTCGTTACATCAAGTGACGGACACCGGATGGATTCGAGCCCTCTGTTTTGGTGTTAAAAAAAAAAAATGAACAAGGTTCGCGTATAAGGTTGATATTTGCCTTTAATTGTACGGGTTTTTTGTCTTAAAGTTTAAAAAAAAATATATGACACAATTTGGCAGTCGTTTCGGGGTAATGTTGGCTGTGCACGATGAATTCTTGCGAACGTGTGTTTTATTACCGATTTTTCCATGATGGAACACGACATGGAGGGACTACTTTCATATTTTTTTCATTAAAGATCCCCGTTTTAGTTCAGTTGTAAAATGAATTCAAGCTGAAGTAATTGCTAATGAGCTTTGCACGTTCCACTATTTATTTTTAAGACTTGAAAATGAAAATATTTTTGGGGGGAAAAATCTATTCTGAATCCGATATATATATATACACGGTGGCGCAAAAGTCGCGAGAGGGTGAGCTTGGTTTTAATGTATCGTATATGAGGTACAACACATCGATGAATCGGTACAGAATTTAAATTCTGTACAGTTTCATCGATTTGTAGTACCTGGTATTCCATGCATTAAAACCAAGCTCACCCTCTCGTCTACTGTTAATTTCGCAGCTATCCCCTGCCTCAAAGAAAAAAAAATTATAATCAACACTGCAAATTCCTATGATGGGCGACTTTTACGCCACCCTATATATATATATATATATATATATATATATATATACAGGGTGTCCCGAGAATTATCTGTACAATGTTTGGCTGTTATTAAAAGTCAACCATGAAGTGTAGAAATTCCAGTGTTGTCCCATTTTACAGAGAATCTCATTAAGTTTTTTTGATACCAAGTTTTGACAAGTTTTTTAGAAATTACAGTGTGTCCGAACATTATCTGTACAATTTCATCTTTTAATAAAATTCTTGATAACACGTAAAATTCTTAAACAAGATTATTTAGAATCTGTATTTTCAAAAGTTTCTTTTATTAAAGTAACGTTGTTACAAAAATTCGATATGTGCACCATTAGTGATTCGCAAAACATCCAATCGATACTCCAAATGTTGCCATGTACGCTGCAGCATATCCACATCAATTCGCTCAATAGCAGCTGTGATTCTTGCTTTTAAATCATCAATGTCTGTCACCCGCGTATATTTCTAAAAAACTTGTCAAAACGTGGTATCAGAAAAAACTTAATGAGATTCTCTGTAAAATGGACAACACTGGAATTTCTACACTTCATGGTTGACTTTTAATAACAGCCAAATATTGTACAGATAATTCTCGGACACCCTGTATATATAGTTAGTTAGTTAGTTAGTTAGTTAGTTAAAAGTAACGTTTGCTCCTAACTCGGTGCTATCTTTTGTATCACTTTCCTCCAACTTGGAAAATGACTTCTAATCTATTACAGATGTTTTTTGGGGTTCAATTTAGGTTTGGTTAGGTTGTTAACCTAACTTAAAACACAAACTGGCCGTGAAAAAAACTGTGGTAGCAAAGTAGGAGTAATCTGATATACTGTGGAGTTCTTTAATTAAAATCCTGACGCGGCTAAAATTCGAAAAAATAATCATTGCACGCAGTAAAAAAGCGCTTTCTCTAACCTTCTTAATGGAGCCCCCCACCACCCTCCCACCTTAACACAAACGTAAGTAAATAAAAATTTTAAATAGAAAAAATATGACGCATGGGAGCTACTGGATATAAAATGAGCGCGGACGAAAACTTGGAGAGAAATGGGCATATATATATATATATATATATATATATATATATATATATATATATATATAATATATATATATATATATGAGAGAGAGAGAGAGAGCAAATCCGCTACAAGCAAAAAACAAAAATTTTCAATAAAGAACCTAAAATTTTGCTTTTTGTTTTATGTAAAATAAAATACATAGAAATAAGAACGATACTAGATACTGATATCGTACCGTATGTGTTATGGACGAAATGTGTTATCACAAATCCCCCAAGACTCGCGTCAATTGTCGGAATAAAGTTCGCATAAAAAGTTCGCATAAAAAGTTCGCATAAAAAGTTCTAAAAAGCACGAAAAATTACTAATTGGTATCAATTGGATTTTTCTTTAGGTATTTTATTCTTTTTTTGGTGACGGTAGTAAAATTCAAAAAACAAAACCTAATCATTACTAATTAGTAATTTTTAATGCTTCGTAAAAATTTTGTTCATAGGCGAGTATATACCACAAAGAGTGATTTGAAATGAATATTAATCCATTATCAAACCTGAATATTTCCATCACTGTTAGAACGTTGAAAACAAAGGAAGTAAAGGAAAAAAATTAGACGATCGTGTATCAGTATAGAAAGAGGTCAGATGAATATCTTAACCATGTATGCATTAGAAAACACACACACACACACACAACTTCTTATAAAACTGAAGTGTTGTTGTTTATTTACACTTTTTATCGAGACTCAGTCATTGAAATAATCCCGCGTAAAAGGTAAATTATAGATCGTCCATCATATACTGTACAACAATGCATTAGCGGGTAACCTGAGCATTATGCAGTATTCACCATCTCTCCTCGTGTAAATAAAATTTTTCAACTTCAGCCGCGTCACTGGTGTCCATCTCGCGATCATTCGTGGAAAATAAATTGGAAATTCTAAATTTTAGACAAACGTATCAGATATACATTGCGAGGTTTTGTAAGTGAATTTAGAATTTTGAGTTTTAAGTGCCATGGCAAGGAGAAAAATTAGGGTTCTATGGGGAGGGGGATGGAGAAGTGTCTGAATACCTCTTTCAGATCATAAATGAAGGGTTAAAGAGTGCATGTCCCCTATTTTCCTTGGTGGCATTATGTATGTTGTATGAGAGAGAGAGAGAGAGAGAGAGAGAGAGAGAGAGAGAGAGAGAGAGAGACCCTAAGATCCACTCTAGGCTAGCCCAAGAATTAGAAAAAATAGAAATAAATAAAGAATACTGAAAACTTATACTATCCTTACACTTACAAACGCGTAAAGCTCTCACACAGGAATAGTAAAGTATAGAATAGTAATGTGTGTGTGTGTGTGTGTGTGTGTGTGTGTGTGTGTGTGTGTTGAAAAGAGAAATAAGTCAATTGCAACACACTGAAATTCATACAAGGAAAATGCATTTGGTTATTGGTGAGTAAATATTTGCAATATGGCATATATGTAAATTTCATTTTAGCGGCAATATACGAGTCTCCCTTCGTCCGTCCGTCATGCAAAATAAATGAAAATGGGATCGTCCCCCCCCCCAAATCATGCACTTTAAGAGTCATCTATCATGCATTGCCTGACGTTTGTTTTTAACTTGTATTTCAACCAACTAATGGATTCCGTGTGAAATATTTTATTTATTTATTTATTTTTTATTAGTTTAATTAAAGCATTTTATTTTATTGTTTTTTTTTATATATTTACTTTATTCCGTTTTATTTTTTCTATCTTCCATTTTATTTTATTTTATATGTGGACACAAAAGTGTTATAAAAGTTTGAACTAATATTGGTCTATTTAAAAAAAAAAAAATGCACTTTCACCTTTTCTATGCTAAAAAAACTAGTTAGTTATTTTAACTCAAATTGTGTCATATAAGCTCCGACTAGTTAACTAGTTAAGATTATACGCTACTTGCGTTGTTGTAATAATAAGGTGTTTGACTATCATTTTTATCAGAACTACCAAAGTGGTATAGTAATCTCGACTACTTTATGGGTCTGACATTATTGGGCGTAATTTGAGTTACAATAACTCCGTAGTTTATAAAACTGGAGACTTCAAAGTTTTTGAGGACCTAATTACGTAGAATAACTCTCGTTTCAATTACGAGTTACCAAATATCAACAAATACGCGAGTATTCGCACCAAATATAGACCTATAAAGCAAATACGTGGCATTTCTAAACCAATTTAAGTTTTCCTAAATTATGTGAAGTAACGATGGTGGAATTTCGTATCACCATAAAAGTTATACAAAGAAGTTAAATTGGAAGGAAGATATATTTTCAATAGTCGTACAAGACACGTTACAGTCATTGATTTTGTGACCTTTGTGACCTAAGTGTAAAATACTTATTTTCTTCAGCCGATTCATAAAAATGCTAATTTTATATCCACGTTTGGAACGTTTTTAGTAAAATGTAGCGGAGGTACACGTATATTCATATTGTATACATATTATACATCCACTTGGGTATACACAAATCAATTGCCAAATATAAAGAGTGTCAATGCACTGAAGAAACTTCCGTACATACAGTAGTTCACCACTAATGGAAGCAACATTGCTTTCATTTATCCTATTGCAATTGGTAGTCCAATCCACCATCCCTGTTTGTCGTTAGTTTGCAATATATGTAGACGCTTAAGAAATGATAAGACCCGGGTGCATGATTCATTATAAGCAAGATGTACCATGCGCAAATTCATTCCTCGAGACCACATCTTCATTTACAAATAAGCCTACATTCATACCATCTCCGGCCTACTCTACACAAACTCAATTACGAACCGAACATAGAATATCTATAATTTCAAACCTTCCGCGTTTATATTGTTAGCATTTAATTTTACACACACACACACATATATATATATATATATATATATACACATACAGGGCGTCCCAAAAAAATGTATACACACTTTAACAGCTGATAGCTCAATTGATGTTTCTTTCTTTCCAAGTTAAACCCATTAGAATTAATAATGGCAGTCAGACTAAGCTTTGAACAAAGGAAATTCATTCTAAAATGCTACTGGAAGTGTGAAAACGCAGTTGAAGTGCAAAGACAGTTTAGGAGGGAGTTTCAAACAGATCCACCAACGCGACTTACCATCACTCGAATTAGAGATAAGTTTGAAGCCGATGGAACTGTTCAGAATGTCCACAAGAAGCGTTCCGGAAGACCACGGACATCGACAAGCCCCACAAAGCAAGAAAGAGTACTGGAAACGTATCACCAAAGTCCAAGAAAATCTGTGCGGCAAGCGAGTCGTGAGGTAGGAATTTCAGAATCGTCTGTCCAACGCATTTTGAAGCGCTGTCAATGGAAAAGTTACATTCCAAGATTAGTCCATGCTATTAATGAAGATGATGATGATCCGGACCGAAGAGTGGAGTATTGCGAGTGGTACTTGGCACGATGTGGATGTGGATTGGACGAAGGGGTTTCGTAGAATACCCTCCGCGTTCACCAGACCACACCACTAGACTTTTTTTTTATGGGGATACTTAAAAGACAAAGTCTACGCTATAAAACCTGCAACAGTCGCTGAATTGAGAGCAGCCATTGAACGAGAATGCACACAAATACCAAACGAAATGTTTCGTGATGTTTGCGATTCCATTGCTTCGCGTTATCAGCAGTGCCTGGACCAGAACGGACGTCAGTTTGAAAACAGGCGTTGACAAAACAATTAAATAATGTCTGTAGATTCTATTACATTTTGAAAATGAAATGTATTTTAATAAACACTGCCTTTATAATTATTTAAAGTGTGTATACATTTTTTGGGACGCCCTGTATATATATATACTATACATTTTTTAAGATGCTCATAATAATTAGGGACGATTTGACAAGAAAGGAAACAAAGAGAGTCGTCGTAACAATTTTAATCAAGAAACACATTTATAAATTTTTTATAGCAATTTATATATCACTGAATTCATTTTATATATATATATATATCTACAGTATAACAGTATATAGTGACGTCACAGGGTTTTATAATGGGCAAAGCAATTAACCGAAGAATGGTAGATTTTTTATATTTTTTTTGAATCGTTGGGGAAATAAATTGAAAATCTGAGCAACAAATTTTATTTCTTAAATTCAACAATTTTACGACGTTGTAAAACCTTTCCTCTTTTTTTTTGTCCCCCCCCCCCCCAAGTTTTTTATGCGTGATTCTGGGGACCCTTTTCTCATTTATTTAATTCGCTTTACTTTTTTGTTTTTAACCCTTTTAATCTCTCTCTCTCTCTCTCTTTTTTTCTTCTCTCTTTTTCTCTATCTTTCACGTCATGACAAAGCTATAAAAATACACTCATTCTCCTTTACTCTCTCTCTTCTTTCTTTCATTCTTTCTCATATAGAAACAATTCCCACTTCTGTACTAGTCCCTTTCAAACTTTGAGTGATTGTGTGCGTGTGCGCGCGTGTGTGTGCGTGTGTGTGCGCGTGTATATGTGTGTGATCGTATTTTATTAACTTTTTTGTTCGAATATCAGGGATGAAAACAATAGTAAAATATTGAAAGGAGAGAAAGAAGAAGAAGAAGAAGAACGCGAAATATATATATTTAATTCGGTTTTCACTCTCCAAATATGAAAAATAATAGCTATTATTGCAGGGAAGAAATATCGCCTCAAATTTTAATTTACAATCGAGGGGTTGGTCCCTCATTCTAAATATATACTCTGTTTATTCTACTTTATATTATGTATTAAATAGTTCCAGCTAAAGATATTCATTCGCTTCCCTTCGTCCGTATCTTCAACGATGGCAGGGGTAAAGTTTGGTGTTAAGTTTACTGGATGTATGACGTACCTTTCATGAACACGACACGCCAAGAATTATTAAGAATGAGTCAAGTCTGTTTTTTTGTAAACTAAATTGGAACGGTAATTAAAAAATGAAAAAGATTTCTTTTTTGGCATTAGATTTCGTATTGAAATAACACCTGAAATATTACTTCTGACGTTTCGTGAAAAATCTCAACCTTCATGACGGATAAAATGGCTCTTGTCGAAGATTGGAACTGTTCTCACTCTGATAGAGTAAGCTTAGATGATAAAAATTAAGTGTTAAAGTGAGAAAATGGATGTAGGGAGAGAAAAAGAGAGAAAGGAAGGAGATAAGCAGCGAAAATAAACCACTGACTTTGAACATGCTAATTCGCCTCTCTTGTTACGCAGAGACAATAAGCAGAATTAGAATTGAAGCTATTTTACGCAAAATCAGAACAAGAACGTAGTTTAAACATGTTCTAACAACTGAAAATGGGATTTATTATCAAAGGGAATTAGGAACGGAACAAATAATAGCTACTGGGAATTGGAATGCGCAACAAGAAGGAACAAAGTATTAACGTGTCAAAGACAAGAAACAGAACATTCCAAAAAAAGGATGCATTCAATTTTTTGCCAAATAACTATTCCTTTTCATTGTTTTACCTTAATAAACTCCATTTACACACTCTTATGTCAGCTGGTGTTGACGCTTAAACACTTCATACGAAGCTTTTAATATATTTGAGTTATATGCTGAACGAACGAGTTCTAAATACATTAATTTTAGATAATGCAATTGGCCACTCCCCTCACAGTGCAATGCGTCTTGCCACAATGAGAAAGCGTCAGTGGTCATTAGTTTACTTTCAAGCCTTAGAGAGAGAGAGAGAGAGAGAGAGAGAGAGAGAGAGAGAGAGAGAGAGAGAGAGAGAGAGAGAGAGAGAGAGAATCTTTCAAAATAAAGGAACCATCATAAGCATACATGAATTATGAGCTGTACGAGACGTAATCGAAATAAAAAACGTAATTCAAAATATAAAATCTACACCAAAAAAAAAAAATTAAATGTCAGATGTACGATGAGAGTTACACCACTACCTTTTTATAAGTATACCAAAGGAAACTAATAAAATAGATACTAAATTCTATATTAAATATTTTTTTTTACAAAAACATTTATAAGCTCAAACTCAATTATTTATATTTTCCAAAAAAAAGTGTCCAAAATTATATTTTAAAGAAACAAAAATTAATCTCTTATTTTTAATTAAACGAGTATCAGAAATTTGAAAAATATATTTCAAAATTAAAAATTTATCGTATAGTGAAAATGTGATATATCAGAACTATATACACTACTTTTCAACGTAGACACAAGCTATTTCTGACCCCCCTTTGATGTTCCCGCCCTGACAAAATCAGCCCCATTAAGAATGCAATTACCCTTCATTAGTTAATTCACAGCGTTTCCACTTTACTTCGACAGAAAAAGGATGAAAAGATCAACCAACTAAAAATATCGATAAATCATTTCTGTTGTTGTCGTTTTCCTTGTTGTTGTTGGTTTTTGTTGTCGTTGTTCATCTTTTCTCGATACCCTTTCAAATTCACACTTCTTTTCTTCTGCGAATCAAAGGAAACCTTTGATCCAGTAGGAAAGGCGGCGAATAGAAGAGAAATAATAATAATACCGTCCATTTCAAAACCGCGGCCAAATGGAAAACTCTGGAGTTACGAGAGCATGCAAAAGAGGAGGGGGCTCTCACTCCTAATTCATATAAAGTCTCGATGCAACGCGAGGAAATTTCCGCTCCTGAAGAGGTTTTGCAATAGTTCCATAATGGCTGCTTTTGTTTTCTCGTATAGGAGAAAAAAAAAAGGTGAAGGGTGAAAACTGGGTATATTGAGGGTATGATTCTAAAGGCGGCGCCTTTTTGATCTTTCCATTCGTCCGTAACTTCCATTTACGGGTTCTTGTTTACAGTCACCGCGACTTCCGCTTTCCTCCATTCGAACATTGACTCCACTCTAACTTTTGAATAAATTTCAGCTTCAAATTGTACTACAATGAATAATATACACTTCAAACTTGCTCGTTTTAAAAATATTTCGGTAGTTTTTTTTATTCTTTTGGTATAACTAATTAAAATTTTGGAATACAATTTCTTTGAAGTCTTTATTATGTGCTAAAATAATTCCTATACTTTTATAATGCATTTATATACGACTATATAAAATTTAAAGATTCAAATAAAAAATTTTTGTTTATGCAAGTTTTTAAAACGCACACTAAACCCCTGATGATGGAAATAAATAATTTTCCGAAACGTTTCGGGTGTTCATTTTACATATGTATATGCGTGGAGGAAACAAAATTGCGGTGCATCTTGCTCCTCAAGAATCATGCACCTACTATGATAATAACTGGAGGTGACTGCATGTAAATAACGAAAATTGCGCTAAAACGAATACATATTTGGATATGCTTCGAACTGGAATAACATGGAGCACTGTTGCTTTCAGTGGTGATCAACTACGTACGGAGGCCTCGTCGGTACATTAACTCCCCTGTTTACTTGGCAATGCTACTGTGAGCTGCTCGTGCCTTGAAATGGGAGTATGTACAGAATGTACTATGTAAAAAAAAATGTCGAAATTTTCATCTTACTTCTACTCACGCTATAACTATAAGTGCCTTGAACATGTGTGTGTGTGTGTGTGTGTGTGTGTGTGAAAAGAATTCAAAACAGAACTAAAACTGCATTAAGATTCGAAAAGTATTTTTCCCCCAATTATAAAATTTGTAAAAGTTTTTTGTAAAATTATTTTCACCCAAAATTCAATAATTCTACGAGATAAAATACGAGAACAATTAGGGCTGAATCCCCTCTTACTTTAGATAGAATCCCTTCGAGGCATCAGTGCCACTGACAGGGACAAAAATAAAAAAAAGGGTGCCAAGAAGGTGCTACCTCTTTCACGGCACGTTTTTCTATTAAATTTACATATACACGTTTTAAACGTAGATTTTGATTTATTTGTACGGCGATGTACTTATTTGCACCGCGATATATTTCGATATATTCCATTTTGATATAATTTCATTTGGATATAATATATTTTACTTATCCATAAATTACGAGATTATTTTAACACATTTATAATAATTATCTATTTCAATCTACTTAACTATCTATGCCACTCGTTTATATCGTCTATAGGGAAACAACGTAAGGTAAATAATGAATCTATTATATTTGAAAGTACAAAATCAAGGCGCGTGAATAAAGGTAAACAAACTACAAAACGTTCTTTTAATTTTATGAACAATTGTTTTCCATCAACGAAAACCTATTCCTTTTTTTCTGAAGGAAAACATCTAATTAAAAATTCACAAAGCAAACAAAGTATGATAGGAAATCCCATACATCATACATACATACATATACATATATATATATATATATATACACACACACACACACATTATATATATATATATAATATATATATATATATATACATACACACACACATTATATACCACATAAGGATACATAAAAAACATTAGTCAATACTGAAACCGCTTATGTATAGACAAACACCGAACCAACTAAAATAAACGAGAAATAGGGATAATAATGATTAACAACAACAACAATATAACTGAGATAAAAACTATGTATACATAATTTTCTTAAGCAAATATTAAAATATTTCAAAAACAAAATGTATTTTCATTTCTAATTTTCGCTTGAACAAAAATTTAAATATTTCTCCCCATTTGAACGATGGAAAAATTCCGCTGAATCGAGTTCGAATAAGCGCTATATTTGCTCGCGTCACCCCCAGAGTGATCTGGAGGCAACGCAACGTGAAAATTGATAAAGATAAAAAAAAAGTATAGGAAAAAAATCGGGTGTCAGCGGAAGAATAGCGTATAAGAAAAGATCTATATTCTATACTCGGGGGATAGTTCAAAACGCAAATCGACAACTTTGTGATCAAAACAGCTTTTTGAGTGTGTGTGTGTGTGTATGTGTACATAGGCCCCTATATGAAGTACATAGCGTACGTAGTGTATAAATGATTCGCAATACTGCAAGTTGCTGTTTTCATACACATTTCGACTATATAAACATTCAACTATGACTACGGAAATATTTAATATGTAAACACAAACACACACACATTATATACATATACGTGTGTGTGTGTGTGTGTGTGACTGAGGACTTCCGTATTTATATCCTAGAACATCAGAACTTCAAAATTGTAAACAGAAAACCTACTTGGCCACATTTTATATTATATACTGTATATATATATATATATAAATATACTAACGAAAACTGCGAAACTGATATGGATGTTCTATGGACTAGACTAATACAGAGCATTTTGCTTTCAGTGGTGATGAACCACGTACGAAAGCCTCGTCAGTACTTTGACCCCCTATTTGCTTGGCAATGCTGCTGCGCGCTGCTCGTACCCGGAAATGGGCGTATGGGAGGAATGGTGCTCTAT
This sequence comes from Bathynomus jamesi, assembly GCA_023014485.1. NCBI lineage: Eukaryota > Metazoa > Arthropoda > Malacostraca > Isopoda > Cirolanidae > Bathynomus > Bathynomus jamesi. The sequence goes on along the minus strand of JAJOZX010007331.1, from coordinate 189,816 downwards.
GTACAAAGATGTTTAATTCTTCATACTTCCACTTAAACTATGAATGCATCGATGATTATACACCTTGGTTTAACCTTGGATTTGCTTCCGCCAAAGTTGTCCATTTTGACGAAAGTCAAACTTGTCACTCCACCTTAGACCTACAGTTTAACGTGGAATCCGAACCACACCCCACCAGCAGCCCAGCGTCTTAACCACGAGGTTACCCAGGGTACCCATTTATCTACCAACCAATTTTTTTATTATGTGGAAGGATAAACAGGTGGGTTTTGCTGCGCGCCCCCTGCCGTCACCGGGTCTTGACCCCGGGGCCGATGGATTCGTAGTCAGCGACGTTAACCACTACATCACCGAGTATATATGTCGAGAGAGAGAGAGAGAGAGAGAGAGAGGAGAGAGAGAGAGAACGCGATAAATACACACACACTATAGACTATAAGTAAATATAAGTCGCTTTGCCATCTCCAGTTTTCTTTTAACAAAATATACCGAGGTTTCCCCCGAGCGAAGAGAGCAGAGACCGCACGCAGCCCGCCTTCCTTCCCTCGGAGAGACAATCTCGTTAGATTAAGAGCAAAGAGGAGTCTTTCAGAGGCAATATCCTGATTAAATGTCTCTTTCATTCATGACAGACGCTTTCAACGTCCAACAGAATCAACGATTTCTGCTTTTATATTAATTTATACATAAAAGATCTCAGCCAGCGATTCATTTTACATTTTATTGTCTCAAGATTGCCGAGGTTAATATTACTCTTATGTATTTATTTAGTTGGTTGTTTGCCTGCCTGCCTGCCTGCCTGCCTGCTTGGTTTCCTTTTCCGGCTTATTTATTTATTTGCTTGCTTGCTTGTTCATTTTTATGTGCTGCTTGCTTGCTTGCTTGTTTCTTTACCATACAACTTTTTATTGCAAGTATTTTAGAAAAGGTTTTTAATTTTAAGTGAAAGATGAACTAAAATGGTCAGAATTTTTTTTTTTCCTTTTAAAAATAGCAAAAGTAAACTTCAATATTTCTCAATTAGATAATTAAAAAGGGATACGCAAATTATGATAATTAATATGTTATTAATAAACTGGTTGTTAAGTGAATCTGGTGAAGAGACAAGCTATGCACGACCTTTACAATCGCTACATGTCATAGACGTTCCTGTAAAACTTGAAACTCATCAGCAAAGCTAAGCGACGTTGGGTCTCTTCAGTAGTTGGATAGGTGACCGTCCTCCGCGTCCAAGTGATGTAGCAACCCGTGGTTCAGATCCCACATAAAGCTGTAGGTCCCCTCTGTCACAACCTCTGTCATTACAAAGAAGGTTAAACAATTCCTAACACAACATTTGAAAACCATATTCATACTGCCGACATAACCCCTATTTACCTATTTCGAGCTTTAAAAAAGAAAATTTATACGGGAAACAGGATAAGATTTTCTCATATATATATATATAATATTATATATATATATATATATAAACGACGTAAGTATAGAGGAGCGTTCTGCACACGAGGAAGAGAAATAACGAACAAATGAAAAATTAGGTGAACCGCCCGCTCCTCTATACTTACGTCGTTTCTATACATTAATATACTGCGTGGTCATTGCAGTTAAATGTGTATATATATATATATATACACAGGGTGAACCAAATAATTTTTAGCACTTATATGGGAAAGAATTGCAGATGTCATTCAATCATTACCACCAGAGATGTGCCTTAGGGCTCTAAAAGCAACGTTTGACCGCTTTCATACATGCATAGTAGTGTTGAAAAATAATCGAAACTTTACAAACCGGTTTTTAAGCGATCTGTTTTTGAAAACCGGTTTTAACCGGTTATGACCGAAAAGTATAGTCATTTTTAAAGCCACAATGAAAGGTACTGACTTTAACTCTTAACAAGCATAGCTTATCTCCTATTTTTTGGTCAAAAGAATGCAAAAATGCAGCATCATATGTATGCATATGAATAAGAAAATGACAACTTTGACATTTTATTTTAGCCAAAATAATACATTATTCAAACAATTTAGATTTGAAATAATTTTTTAAAATAAAACATCTATACTTAGAAAGAAATAAACTTCTTTTTGTAAAAAAATTATAAAGAATAAAAATAAAATTTATCTCTATTTTGGAAAAAACATTGAAATAAAATTTTTTAATAAAAAAAACTTTACCTAGAAAACAGAAAATTGACTTCGTGTAAGAAAAAATATATAAATTAATTTAGATTTTATCCCTATTTTGGAAATGACATCTTAAGAAACAAAGAGCATTAAGGGTCTTATACTGCGAATAGGGCTTTAGTCGACTGACTACACTACAGCCTACATGATGAGACAAACTGAAGATCGAGTTGCCAGATAGGGCAAAAATTATACTGAAGAGCAGTTGCCAGTTTGTCACAATTTAACTTAATAGGTGATGTATTCGAAGTTATTTTTTGTGCGCTGTAGCGCGTAGCTGCACGTTCGCGCAAGTTTGAGCCAAATAAAAATCAATCGATAAAACCGGTTTTTTCTTTCGGTTTTCGATTTTTAGGGGAATTTTACAAACCGGTTAAAAACGGTTTTTACAAACCGGTTTTCAACACTAATGCATAGATATCCGTGGATAGCAAGTAGAGACTGTATGAAGCACTGTTTGCATCACCAAAAAAATGTTTACAATTGAAAAAAAAAACCACATAAGCGGCCCAGTAAAGCCTAAAGCTTAAGGGCCAAATTAAAAATAAAAAAAATAAATAGTCGAGCTTCACAATTATTTATGTCATTGTAAAAATTGTAAGTTATAAAAAGACTACTGTATTTATTTTATTATTAATAAAGGTTATTCTTCTATATTCTATAACTTTTTTTAATCACCCTATATATATATATATATATATATATATACAAGGTGTCCCAGGAGGAAATGTCAAGAATGCACCATTTCACTCTTTGGGTATTTCTAAGTAGAAAGTATTATATCAATATGGGTCTGATTCCCAACTGTTACCGAGATACAGGCCTCTACATTTGGGTAATTAAAACATAATAAAAAGGCGATCTTAGATACTATTTAATGACACTTGGGGTTTACAAAAAGTACAAACATACAATACACTATTGCACTTATTGCAGAATGGTTTCAAAGTGACCCCCTCCTTCTTCAATGCACGCGGCGAGCCTCCGATCCATCGAGTCTTGCCAAGGAAAACGCGGAAGTTCATTTCTGAGGTTTATGAATGCATCCTGTATAACCCAAATTTAGAGGCCTGTATCTCGGTAATGGTTGGGAATCAGGCACATGTCGATATAATACTTTCTACTTAGAAATACCCAAAGAGTCAAATGGTGCATTCTTGACATTTCCTCCTGGGATACCCTATATATATATATATATATATATATATAATATATATAATATTATATATATATATATATATATATATCTATATATATATATATCTATATATATATATATATTATTATACACACTTCAAAACAAAACAAATCATGAAAAATCTTTTTGGAAGGAAGATTCGCTTAATAAAAGTTTATATCCTAACTGTGGTGCACTTAATATCGAAGATGTATTTAAATATCGACTACAGGTTCTAAACACCATTTAATCAAAGACTAATTAGACAACCTGGATTGGTTGCGCAATTGTAACAGAGAAAAATTAATATTTATTACCTGCCGCTGCGTGGCCCAAGTTTCAAACAGTGAAGCGAGGGAACCTATACCCATTTCGTCGACAAGACGAAAACATCGAGACACTAAAAAACTAACACCCTAACTTATAACTTAACCTAACTTGTCGATAGAATGTCGGTGATGAGTTATCGTACGGCCGAAGCAAGGTTCTCTTTTTTTCAGGTCATCTACACTGGAAAAGGCTTCCTCCCGAATTAAGATCAATGGACTCCGATTCTTTTAAACGTCAGTAACTTAAGTTTTACCTTGAAAGATCGGCGAGTCTCAGTGACTCTATAAAACATTTTTTTTTTAAGAGATTGTTTAACCCGCTTCGCAACATCTAAGATCATATGACTGAGGGGACTCGCAGCTTTACGTGGGATCCGAACCATTTGAGGGTCGCTACATAATCTGAACGCGGAGGACGTCACCTATCCAACTACTGTCCAAACCCAATATCGCTTAACTTCGCTGATCGACGAGAAGCGGTGCTACGACATTGGCTACGACGTAGCACGGAGAAAGATTAAGTTAACAAGCGAGAGCTGACTTAATATTTTCGGTTTCAAAGAATATTTATCACATTATTTTCCATTAGTTACGTAATGAACTCTTAATTCAAGGGCTGGTTTCCGTAACTAAACAACGATAAATGGTATTAAAATCTGGCAATATTTATGTAAAAAAATGCGAATGATTTCGTCTACGAAAAGGGAACATGGTTCTTCGTTGTTATTATTATTTATTCTTTACACTACTTACTCGTGTGTCAAGCTCAAATTGAGGAAATCAAGTCGTTTTTGGTCGAAATAAAAGAATTCAACCAGCAGCCACAAAATGCTTGCATTGATATGTGCACAAAAGAAAATTACATACCGTAATAAAAAACAAACACATACACACACACACATATATATATATAGTGTGTGTGTTACACAGGAAATAAAGTAAAGGAATGAGATAAAAACTGTAGGAACACTAACTAACTAACTACCATCGTTCGTGGAGATAAGGTTCCTCTCCACATTTATTTCTCTTATTCTTTTTCTTCCTCATCGCTATTGATGCTTTTAGACGAAGCCAAATTAAGGCTCGTAAACCGGCATTACGAGAACGCATCCTCGTCCTCCTTCCTGCTTTTCACTTTTCAAAAACTCAGGCGAATTCCTCTGTTTTATTTGGCCTCAAGAGACACTTGATCAGAAACAGATGCGCGCTCCAGAATTAATTTCATTCGCGTGAAACGCGTAAACATGGACAAAATATGCATGTTTATGTGTTATATATATATATAACTATCTATTATGTAGATAGAATGATGTCTATACACAGTGTCTTCCCTGGGCACTTTCATCAATATGTTTAATTATGTAGATAGAATGATTTCTATACACACTATCTTCCCTGGCATTTTTGTCAATATGTTTAATACTGTCAGATTGTTCACATACAAATAAACACTACGTACAGCGAGCCTCCAGGCAATACAAGTAATATTCCTAAATGACCGAATGTTATTCCATTTTGGAATTCCAGTTCCGTATATGGAATGGATTCCTATTCGTATTTATTGTATTCTAGAATCATCTGAATGCCATGTCTGGAATCACAATTATTAAATTAAAATGAAAGCCTTCGAGACGTACTGAAGACATTAACAGAATTGATTACATTTTTTTTTATCTGGTGAGAGAGAGAGAGAGAGAGAGAGAGAGAGAGAGAGAGAGCGCGCTTTCGATCTACTCGGGGAGGTTCCTGTTATTAAAGTGTTCATTTTTTAACTATTGTAGCAGTAGTACAAAACTGGATGGGAAAAGCATAATGCTCCTTCCCCGAAAAAGGCAGGTACGGAAAAAGGTTGAAAAAATACCTAAACCCTGGAAAAGTAGCCAAGAAAATTTTACAGGAAAGAAGAATATATAATATAAGCTAGCTCTACAATTATGCTATGTACACACACAGATCGTACACTAGACAGCACCGCTGTATAAACTAACCAATAATATACTTGTGCCGATTGGACATTAACCACTTGGTATCGTCACAAAAACCTGGGACATATTTACAGCGCTATTTACCGAGGTGTTGGTCCAATAAAGTTCTCATGGCCTACTTCAGGCTAGCCCCAAAAAGATTAAGAGAGAGGTAAAGGTTAAACTCTCCATGTCTACACTCATGTACGCGCGCAAAGCCATCACGCCGGCAAAGTGATGAAATGCTTCTACAGAAAAGGGGTGGAAACAGGAATTAATAGAAATCAGATTTTCCACACCATGTCCTCACCCGTCACGTGCATCCAGGATATATAGGAATACCCAATACATCTATCCCTTACGTACGTCACACTAACTAAAATCGAAACCTTGATACACTGCTACTCGAACGCAAGCAGTTATGCCCCCCCGCCTAGCTAACTCTATAAAATAGGTGTATAATTTAGAATAGGGATGGCCAATTGGCAGCCCGCGGGCCGCATCCGGCCCGTGAGGCAGTTTTGCCTAGCCCTCAGCTTCCAAACACTTATCGGAAATTTCTCGACAAATAAAGCATAAATATAAGGAAATATTAGCACAATTACATTGTACAATGTAATAATGGGCACAATTACATCGTCCAATGTAATAATGTACAATGTATTTAATTTTTTACGGTTTACGTTCTCTGAATCATAAATTATTATTTTAAAACTTTTTACCCATATTTCACCAGCGAGGCGTAAGTCTCCCCGGGACGAAATGGACGAAATGGGACAAACAATATGGCCCCCCCAAACAAACAGAATTTAGCGATCCATGATTTAGACCTTCATTAACGGTCAATTGTCCGATTGCTCATTAAAAACCTCATTCGCTTCAGAATATTAACGAAACATTTTTAAAAATTTAACCACACACTAATATAATTATAACCACTGACAGTTCATAAATACTGTATTCTTAATAATAATAATAATAATAATAATAATAATTCCCTAATTTAGATTTGCCTTCAGGACCTTGTTCTCATTAAGGAAGGAAAATGAATTGCAAATGCGATTCCTATTTGCCCAACAATGCAGTTGCAATTGCAGACTCGGTAAAGCATAAAGGTCTTGTTGATTTTAGAATATCACAATATGTTAACAGAAACTAATCTTAGTTTGCCCTTAAACGCAATCAACTTTACAACTATATATATATATATATATATATATATATATATATATATTATATATATATATATATAGTCGATATGCATCAAAAAAACTTCGAGTAATAAACAATTAAATATAGGAAAATCGCAAATCACAAAAATACATAATGCAAAGGCCGTGCCTGTGTGTGTGCAGGGGGGGGGGGGTAACACAAACTAAACATTTCATTAATACCCAATCATAATAAATTCGTTACAGACAGATGCGTCTGTTCGTGGAGTGGGGAGTGAGAACCTTGTAACGGGAAGACCCAAAAAAGGCGACCAAGCGGTCGTGTGTGTGTGTGTGTGTGTGTATATATTATGTATATATATATATATATATATATATATATATATATTATATATGACAGACCACAAATTTTTCGCATTTCCTCTCCTGTAAAACGGAAGGAAACCTCTCGTTGTTGCGTCCTTGATCGGCATAGCAAAGAATCCGAACGAAGAATGGGGGCACGAAAGATGTGTGAATAATGTAATAATGACCGTAAAAGAGTCGATATTCCGCGTCACGACTGTGTATATAAATGTTTACAAACGTCGAGAGGTTTATGTGACAGCATAATGAGGGGGAGCTTTATTAGTATGGGTGACCCAGTACACATAATACACGCACTTTATTATTAACGCTATAATATTTATAACAGCATAATTTCATTATTTTCCCTCCTTACCATATATATATATATATATATATATATATATATATATATATATATATATATATATATATATATATATATATATATATAACTTATTTAGGGTGGTTCTTATTTTCGAAATTGCAAATTTCACCGTCTCACCCCTTCAATATATTCCATTTGACAAAAAAAAAAAAATGCAAAATCTCAAGTAATTATAAATATTCTTTTTGGTGCCGCACAAGGACTCAAATTTAGTTAAATATTGAAACAAAAATATATGAATTTTTTATTAGCGTTCCATTATAAGGGCAAATAACCAGTTAAAGAACAACATAAACTAAAATAGACATTGACTACTGATTAATTAGAAACTGAATTGAACTAAACATTTTAGGACTGTGAAAATAAAAACCCACTCTAATAGACAGCGTTTATTTCCACAACAGTTTCGATGCCCAGTGGCATCTTCTTAATGCAATATTGAATGTATTAAATTTAATAATAAATGTAATAATTATGTAAAAAAAATAATAGAATCTGTATGTTTAGAACAGGAAGATAGTTTTAAATTTTTGCGAATGTACTTATAAGCGGGTCCCTTTAATGAAAATGTCCTTCCGGTGTCGGGAGAACGGGATCTAACCTAGGTGCGAATTTCTTAACGGTCGGTCCCTGGACTGTTTTTCCCTGTTGTTTTGGTTCATTCGTTTTTCTGTATCCACCCGAGGAGGATGCCAGTGGGCATCGAAACTGTTGTGGAAATAAACTCTGTCTATTAGAGTGGGTTTTTATTTTCATATTTTGACCTTCACGTAGAAAAAAGAAGTTTTTTGCATTTATTTTAAGACAAAGCATTGTAGATTTGGCCTAGTGGGCATGGTTGCTTATGAGGCACCCTTAAATATTAATTGATTTTAGTAAAACTTCTTTGGTACACGTTTTGTATTAATAGGAAAAAAATGTGGGGGTGAGACTCCCAAACTTTGGTTGATTGGGTGGTTCTTATATTTATAGGAAAAATTAAATATATAAAATTTCGGGGTTTCACCCCGCATTTTTTTCCTATTGATATAAAACGTGTACGAAAGAAGTTTTATTAAAATCAATTAATATTTAAGGGTGCCTCATAAGCAACCATGCCTACTAGGCCAAATCTACTATGCTTTGTTCTAAAATGTTTAGTTCAATTCAGTTTCTAATTAATCAATGTCTATTTTAGTTTATGCTCATCTTTAACTGCTGTTATTTGCCCTTATAGTGGAACGCTTATAAAAAATTCGAATATTTATGTTTCAATAATTAACTAAACTTGAGTCCTTGTGCGGCACCAATAAAAATATTTATAATTACTTGAGGTTTTGCATATTTTGTTTTTTGTCAAATGGAATATTTTGAAGGGGTGAGACGGTGAAATTTTGCAATTTCGAAAAATAAGAACTACCCTAAATTTATATATATATATATATATATAATATATATATATATATATATTACAGTATCCGTTTTATTCAGTAATAAATCATATTTATCTGACTGACTATTTATTTACTTCACATTTAAATTACTATTCCTTTTCAATTATAATGTACAGGGTGTTCAAAGAAAACCAGAAAAAAGAAAAGAGTCGGGTTACATTACATGCTTATCCAATGAGTTGCGTTTCCTATTTGAATACCCTGTATATCGTGAGAAAGAAATGTAGGAATTGTATATACATTTTGTACTTCACGGACAATAAAAAAAAATTATATTATATTTTTTACTTTAGTTACACCGTCTCGCATTGTATTGAATTTAATTAAAATGCTTCTCCATCGCTCATTATTTCATTTGTGTTAATATTTTGTTGCATTTCATCAAAAATCAGTTTAATACAGTAACCCCGCGATTTACACGCCCACGTCCACCATTTCCGCGGTTTTGGATTAACGCGGTCAAAAAAAAAAAAAGTTTTTTTGCACCGCGTTAATCCGAAACAGCGCAAATGGTGGGCGCGTAAATCGGGGGAGTTACTGTACACAATTTTTTTTTTTTAATTCATATTCGAAGTTGACAATAACTAAGTAAACTTTCATACATTTAATTTTGGTGGAATTAAAATTTCTATTCACAATATTTTTTTTTTTTTTTCAGAAATTAAAAAATTATCAATGAATGCTGAATATCCTCTTATGAATCTAAATTAATAATTGCTTTACGGTAATTAAAAATCTTTTCAGGTGTGCTAATTACATTTAAAACAAAAAAATTCAAAAATTTTCTATAATCTCTCTCCCTTTCTCTCTCTCTCTCTAGCTCTCTCTCTTTCTCTCTCTCGCTCTCTCCCTTTCTTCTAAACAATAATAAATAATTACTTTTCAGTCATAATTAAAATACCAATTTGGAATTCGAATTGAATTTTGGATTTTGGAGGAATATTGTCCCCATCAGAACGAAATATATTAATTGGTTTCAGAAATTCCAAAATTGAGCCATTTTGGACCCATGCACACAAAGGATACGAGAGACTTAATTTCCAGTTTAATGAGTGACCAGAATATAGAGCTCAAGTTTTTTATCGGATAGGGGGGGTGGGGGAAGGAAAGAGAAGGGGAGGTGGGGGAAGAACCACATTTGGAAATTTCAAATGTGCAGAAATTTCGGTGTAAATGATGAAATTTCAAAAAATTTGAAATTCAAATTTTTTTGGATAGAAATTTGTTTTAAATGCAACTGAAAATAATCCACGGACATCATTATTTGGTATTAATTGGTTCAGAGATTCTTTTTAAATTGTTTGTATGTACAGCGAGCAATTACGAGTGTTTTGTATTCTAAAACATGCTGAATTCTGAGTAAGGAAAGAACAGTCAGAATTAGCGATGTACCGATTCCAAAATTTAGCCGATGCCGGTGCATCGATGCAAATTTGTTTAAATGCGTTTCCTTAGCTCACTCCACAATACAGAGTACAGTTACCAGAATTTGTTATTCATACACCGTAGCTAAAATAGTTAAAATAGTTAAAATAGTTAAAATAGTTAAAATAGTTAAAATAGTTAAAATAGTTAAAATAGTTAAAATAGTTAAAATAGTTAAAATAGTTAAAATAGTTTTATTACTCAGTAAAATTATAAAATAATTTTATTTTAGTTTCATAAATTGAATATAAATTTTTAAAGTAATTGATTTTCCTTATGTTGAAGGAATTTTTTCTTCAACAATGTCGTCAACAACAAAATTTTTTCATTAAAATAAAGTTCCTGGTGCTCAATTTGAATTAAAAACAATGTGTATATATATATAAATTTGGGTTTATAAAATTATTAAAATACTTAAAATAGTGAACATAAGATGTACTTTATAATTTATATATTAAACCAACTTAATATGGAATTATTATTAATACAGAGTAGGAGATTGCAATAGTTTATAATATTGAGAGATTAGCTAGTTACAGAAAATATAAATTAATAGGAAAGATAATAAACTTTGCCTTTTCGTGAATGTGAAATATTTTTATACACTTACACTTTGATATGTTCATAAAATGTTTTCTTTTTGTTCAATTTTCTCTAAATATAGATTTTGTTTTGTAATTAAAATTTTTAAATTTCAAAGAATCGGCGAGAGAATCGACCAAATTTGGCCGATGCCGATGCCTCCCAAAGTGTTGATTCTGCCGATGCCAATTAATCGGTACACCACTAGTTAGAATTACACGTTACTATTGATGTTACTATTTAATTATTTTGAGAATCGATCCTTCACAACACTCGTTACTTATCGCTTAGGAATCGGGGGTCGGCAACCAATGGCACATCCGCCAAAGCATGAGTGGCACACCGAGCTACGCCATCTTATGTATGATGTATCACTTCACTATAGCCTCAAAAAAATGTTCACGCTTTGTTCACAACAACCGCCAGTGCTAAAAAATAAATTTAAATTCCAGAAAACAGGTTACCTTCAAAATACTTTGCAGTCTCTCTAACTGTGCACTGCATAATCTTTGGGAAAATGCAAAACCTGGATGACAAACTAGACGTTCTATAAACCTCACTTAATAAAAAATTTACGACGACAACGACGACTTAAAACCTAACAGTTCGCTTCAAGTTTCGGTCGGCTCACAGAAATCCGACTCGAAATTTTGGCAACATGCATAATGAAAGCGATCGTAAATAAGTGAATTTTCAAAACCCAAATCCAAAATTGCGATGACCCGCCTCACCATATCAAAGCGGTTAATTTACAAAAACAGAAATGAATAGTACAGTGTAAGCAACTAAAAGTGCGCATTACGAAGTACATAGAAACACCTTTAATCACACACTTTTGATTACCCCGTATAACTCAAAAGCAGGAAAGAAGGAAAAAAGGTAATTTTGAACTTTTTAACAGAATGAATAAAATAACTTCGAAATTTATAGTTTTGTGACACCTCAATGGACGAAATACAACTAAAAAAAGCATTCTGGAAATTGACTCTTACTTTATATGCCTATTTGCATGCCCCCGAATAGAGAAAATGGTACATATGTACAACTGACTGCAAAACCAATGGACATTTTCATAATTTTCATAAAAAAATAAAGAAGGAACCATGAAAAAAATTTTAAAAATCAAAAAAGCAAAAACTTCTTTTTTGGTACCCGCAAAAATAATTACTTTAAAAAATGGTTTAATACTCAAAATTTTGAAATAACCTCGTTGCTTATTTCACGCATTCAAACTCCTCCAATCTTTAAAATCAAATGACTAAACTATTCCCTGAACTCCTTCATTCACTTTGTGTACTAAAAGAATTTAAACTACATTTTTATGTTAAGTACTTTCTCCAAGTATTAGTAAAAAGTACCATCTTTAAATTGCCCCTCTTTATGCAAAATTCTAAATATTCTGTAAAAAAAAAATGTGCGCGTGTATGTTTGTGTGTTTTGGTGGTTGTTTAATCCCCATCGTAACATCATACAAAGGTTACATGAAGGAGGGGACTCATGGCTTTACGCGAGGTCTGAACCACGAATCGCTACATCATCTGGACATAGAAGACGGTTCTCCATCCAACTACAACCCAGACCTAATGTCGCTTAACTTCGTTGATCAACGGGAAGCGGTGTTACGACATTGGTGACGAAGAAGCCCCCCCCCCCTCGTATTAAAAGTACGCTTTTCTCTCCCCACCCACACCCCGTCCTAAAATATAGACCCTTTCTAATAACTGAAACAGTTCTTAAAGGTTTAAATAGCGTACATTGAATATGAACCACGAAATGAACCACGAAATGAACCTTGAATATGAACCCTTGAATATGAACCTTGAATATGACCTTGAATATGACCTTGAATATGACCTTGAATATGACCTTGAATATGACCTTGAATATCTGCGCAACATTCAAAGACTCTTAGTTATTTTTAACGTACCTAAAAAATTTCATTTATCGTGATCCACATCGCGACATTATAATCATACTAAGATAATTAATAAAAAAAAGTTAAAGTTTAAACCTAAGACAAAAGGTACAATTTCTGGAAAAAAGTTCGCCTATAAACAAAATTTCTAAAAAAACAAAAATTTGCTAATTGGTCTAATGTTTTTCTTTGGACATTTTATTTATTTTTGGTGACAATAAAATTTCAAAAACAATCATTACTATTTAGTGATTTTTTTAAACTGTTTCTAGGCGAACTTTTTTCCGGAGCTGTACGTTTAAAACTTTCTAAAACTTTACAAACGTCCTAAAAACTTTTTCTAAACACGCCCACTCATTTGAAGGAATACTTCAAAAAATATTTTTCAACACAAACTGTTCCAACATTTTCTACAAAATAAAAATTCACATTTATGTAAAATTAAAGTACAATTTAATATAAAAAAAACCTCAAATCCTTTCCAACTAAAAAACATATAAAACCCATTACTGAATACCAAATAAATAATAGTTAATGTATCCCATTAAAATACACGCAAGAAAATACACACACACACACACATATATATATATATATATATATATATATATATAATATATATATATATATATATATATATGTGTATATATATAAAAAATGCATTAAAACCCCAAAGCAAGTCCCATATACATTCTTTAATGTACCAAAAAAAAATGAAGAGGTCGACTTTATCCCCCGAAGGTCGTGGAGAGTTTGAAGAAGAAAAAAAATAAAAGAAAAAAAAAGTTTGTCTGTTTTTCCTTACATGTCAATCCGGTTCCGAAAACTCTTTTAAAAGCTAAGATGGAATTATTATATTAAAGAGAATTAGATTACGTTGGATTTCGGCCTGAAACTTTTTAAACAAAATGTTCTGTGCCTCGGGAACCGAAGACGGTAATGCAAATGTTTAGTTAAAAATACTTTTATATCATTCTATTTTCTAGAGTCTTCACAACTCATTTTCTGGATTTTTTTTTTAATATACAGGGTGTCCCATAAGTCGGGTCTCGTGGGGAAAATTTATTTTAATATTAAATTTACAACAGTAATGCATTAGAACTATAACATATGTTCAAACTGATGTCTTGTTTTGTAACTTTTTGTTTGTTGCGGGTAGAACAACACGTAATGGCTAATATAGAAGCGAGTTACACTCCTTTTCCTATGAGACCAGACTTATGGGACACCCTGTATGTTGTATATATATATATATATATATATATATATATATATATATATGCACTAGAATCACAAAATAACACGTGACCTTATTAATAAGCAAACAACCACAAGGAAAAGGAAACACAAATTCCGAGCGCTTTCGTGATATATTCACATTTTCTGTTCCTCCTTGATAATGTGAATATATCACGAAAGCGATCGGACTGTGTTTCCTTTTCCTTGTGGTTGTTTGCTTATATATATATATATATATGAAAATGAAAAGGTTTATTGGCAGACTATAGTCCATATGACAAATATTATTAATACAATGACAGTTCACATACTAAGGATAGAAATATATACAATTGATTAGAAATAATACTGTAATGTTGAAGTTAAGTGGAGCTACAGACAGACGTTTTCGTACCAAGAATTCCATAGCTTGGAGGATACACGGCAGGACTCATGGATAGCTTGATTAATCGGATTAGTTGATTTTTTAATTCTTTGCATTAGACTGTATTGAGCACGTCTTGTTACCTCCGGGAAGCTCGGGACATTGCGGGAAGCAAACATTTGCGAAGCTGAGCATCTCGGGGGTAATTTATGTAGGAGTCTAAAAGACCTGCTGTACAGCAAATTTAGGGTTCTGCCAGAACCTTTTTTATAATTCACCCACAGTTGTTGTCCGTATATATTACTGCAGAAAGTACGAAAGAGAGTATCTTTAGCTTCACTTGTACAGAATCGAAAGTTCCTTATGGTCATATTCGCTTTAGCACACAGGCTTCGAGATTGTTTTCTTATATCCGAGTCATCACTCAAGGAGCTGGTAATAGTTTGACCCAAATACCTAAACTCTTGTACTTCCTCAATTACTTCACCATTCATTTTAAACCTTATATCAGCTGGCTGATTACAGCTTTTAGGGTGAAACTGCATAACCTTAGTTTTTGTAACATTAAAAAGAATATCATGTTTCTGTGAATACACTTCGCAGACTTTTAGTAGCCGATCCAGACCTTTAACAGAGGGACTTATTAACACCATATCATCGGCATAAACTAAGTTATTTATCCTTGTGTTATCTATACAACATCCCATTGTTGCCTCATTAAGTGAAGCAATTAATCCGTCAATATACACATTAAACAGCATTGGGGAGAGCAAGGAGCCTTGTCTCACCCGCAAGGGGAGCCAAAAAACACTGATAGTACATTGCCCAACTAACGGTGAAAGATCGGTGGGAATACCAAAATTTCAATACATTTAATATGTACATGGGAACCTTCCTGTCTTCTAGTTTTTCAAATAAAATATTGTGGTTCACCCTATCATATGCCTTACTTATATCTAGGAAACAGCTACAAATAGTTGAATTACTGTCAATGTATTTAGATATTGTTTCTTTAAGTACATAGATACACAGGTCAGTTGAATGGGACCTTTTAAAACCAAACTGATTAGATGTCCAGAGGAAATCATTTAATCGGAGTAACGAAAGTTTTCTAGTAGTTTCGAGAAGCAGGAAGCGACAGCAGTAGGCCTGTAATTATTGCTGGACAGAATGTCTCCGTACTTATTTTTGACCAGGGGCAAGATATATACCCTCATGAACTCTGCAGGGATATAGCTATGAGCAAGCATGGCTGATAGGAGCAATGATATATGCAGACATACTACGTCATTGGCGTATTTTAAGTGCTCATTCGATAAGTCATCTACCCCTGACGCAGAACCAGTCTTTAACTCTTTAATTAACCTCTTTACTTCAGAAACTGATATCAAAGTATTTTCCCTTGTCCCTCCCGCAGTCGTTTCGCTGCAATCTATCTTAAGATTATCCCTACTCACACTGTTAAGAATGTTAGAGTAGTGGTTTTTCCACAACTTTGCAATTTCATCCTCCCCCGACACCCCATCGATTGTCGGAGGGAGGACATTTTTGACACCCGTTTGATTCTTAACAAATTTCCAAAATTTATTATCGTTATTTATGCGAGCTTCACAGGTTTTTGATGCTCGAATGGATTCTTCTTCCTGTTTACATCGCCTTATGGCCGCCTTATACTGACCCCTACTTCTACACATATTCATGTATATTGGTCCTAATCTGGGTCTACTATGAAAGCACCACAAATCATAGGCGTCTTTCGATTCCCTCTTCAGGGGAGCAATAAAATCATTTCATCCAGGAATAATCTTAGTATGATAGTTGTAAGATTTAATCAGGGGGCTTCCTGCTTCTCTTAACAGGGATACTATCTTACTATAATACCTATCTGTGAGTTTACAGTGAGAATCATTTGAGCAAGGATTACTACAGGCAAGATGCAAAATTTCTAAATTATTAAAGAGGTGACTTGTTCTGTCTTTGTATTCTATTCTCTGTTGCATATTAACATTAGACCAATCGACGAGATTATTCTTACCTATTGAGTTCTTGTTAAGTCGTGTTGCGCATAAATTGGTAAAGTTAATTAATATTTCTAATGGTCTATGATCAGAAAGAAGGAAATCATGCAGAATATGAACCTCTAACAACTCATATATATATATATATATATATATATATATATATATATATATATATTATATATATATATATATATATATATACAGGGCGTCCCAAAAAAATGTACACACACTTTAAATACTTATAAAGGCAGTGTTTATTAAAATACATTTCATTTTCAAAATGTAATAGAATCTACAGACATTATTTAATTGTTTGTCAACGCCTGTTTTCAAACTGACGTCCGTTCTGGTCCAGGCACTGCTGATAACGCGAAGCAATGGAATCGCAAACATCACGAAACATTTCGTTTGGTATTTGTGTGCATTCTCGTTCAATGGCTGCTCTCAATTCAGCGACTGTTGCAGGTTTTATAGCGTAGACTTTGTCTTTTAAGTATCCCCATAAAAAAAAGTCTAGTGGTGTGAGGTCTGGTGAACGCGGAGGGTATTCTACGAAACCCCTTCGTCCAATCCACATCCACATCGTGCCAAGTACCACTCGCAATACTCCACTCTTCGGTCCGGATCATCATCATCTTCATTAATAGCATGGACTCATCTTGGAATGTAACTTTTCCATTGACAGCGCTTCAAAATGCGTTGGACAGACGATTCTGAAATTCCTACCTCACGACTCGCTTGCGGCACAGATTTTCTTGGACTTTGGTGATACGTTTCCAGTACTCTTTCTTGCTTTGTGGGGCTTGTCGATGTCCGTGGTCTTCCGGAACGCTTCTTGTGGACATTCTGAACAGTTCCATCGGCTTCAAACTTATCTCTAATTCGAGTGATGGTAAGTCGCGTTGGTGGATCTGTTTGAAACTCCCTCCTAAACTGTCTTTGCACTTCAACTGCGTTTTCACACTTCCAGTAGCATTTTAGAATGAATTTCCTTTGTTCAAAGCTTAGTCTGACTGCCATTATTAATTCTAATGGGTTTAACTTGGAAAGAAAGAAACATCAATTGAGCTATCAGCTGTTAAAGTGTGTATACATTTTTTTGGGACGCCCTGTATATATATATATTTATTTATTGTTGTGTGTGTGTGTGTGTGTGTGTGTGTGTGTGTGTACAATATATTAATAAAATGCCAATGAAAACACTTTAATCATACATATTTTCCTCGTACATACATGAAACAGACATTGTGAAATTCAGTCGAGACATTTCCCATTTCAAATCAAAGATTTCTGATTAAATACAATCAATTCAGACTCTCTCCTAACAGTGAAATCTTCCCCCATCACTCTTCATTACCATTCTTTATCGCCTTTACGGTATAAAGAAAGTTTTATGTACGGGGCATGCTATTCTTTATATATATATATATTAGGGTGGTCCAAATCCATAGGGGGAAATTTCAAAATTGTCTTAGATAGTCTCCACAAGTGTGGTTTTTGTCCATTTAGTATCCACATGGTCTGTGCAAAATTGCAGCGTGATTGGTGAATATTTAGAGGTCGCCCCACTCTGAATATATATATTATATAATGTACTTTTTCTTCCGTAGGTCCGATGGCTCAAACTCGATCAATTCCAAAAGTTTGGCTTCTAGGGATGCACTGGAACTTTATCCACGTCAAGGCTCCCTACATGCCTTGACGCCCTCCTCTTGGGGCAATACCACCACATCAATCAAAAGCAAACCACCTCCGACAGTCTGAACCAGGCATGCCAGAGGGTGATTGAAGTCTGGACCCGAGCGCGGATCCCAACTCAACGGATCGACTCCTGTGTCCGTAAGCTTTCAAAGCTTTTAGACCGCTACAAAACACTCAAGAAGCACAGGACCAGGCAACGTGCCAGCGATAGAATGAATGAAGACATCTTCAAAGCGGACATCCAGGAACTGTTTGACATCGCAACCAGTGATGCCATGAGCACAATCGTCAACGTTGAGGACCGAAATTTCCTGTCCATGCAGCGCAAGGACGTCAATTCTTGCAGCATGGCTGGCATTGATAAGGAAACGACTACACAAGAGGACAGAAAGCGATCCAGAATGGAGAAGGAAGCCAAGAGGAAGGCAAGGCATGAAGCAACACAGAAAATTTGGAAGAAGCAGGAGTGTCATCAATTGATCTTTCTCTTCTTCTTCCCTTTTTCGCAAGACGACGACGACTATAGACCATCGGTTCCGATTCCTTCTCGTCTGAAGCTCCGGCACCAAAGCGTCCCAAGAACAAGGTTACGAACATTTTCCAATCTCCAGAAGTCATTGGAGCAATGGATCGCACCAATCTTTCTGACCGGAATGCTGTTTTCGTAACTGGAGCTGTATTACAGGCCGCGGGGCATGATCTGTCTGGGATGACGTGCTCTCGGAGCTCTATTCATCGCTACAGAGAAAGTGGGCGAGAACAGGCAGCTCGAGAAGACCTAGAATCATTCTCTCTAGAAGACCCTGTCCTTCTCCATTGGGACGGAAAGCTTCTCCCCGGCATTGAAGGGAAGAAGACGAATGTGCATCGGATAGCAACCCTTATAACATTCAATGGACAGGAGAAGCTGCTTGTGTCCCAAAGATGAAACAAGGAAACTGGAGAAGCACAGGCCAGGCATGCCTTCAAACTATGAAATTATGGAACGTGGAACAGCATGTGAGAGGTCTCGTCTTCGATACCACTGCGTCAAACACGGGTTTACATCGCGGAGCCTGTGTCCAGGATTGAAGAAGCATTGGGTCACGAGCTAGTTTGGATCGGTTGTCGACATCATATACTTGAAGTCGTACTTGCTGATGTCTTTGCCTCAATATTTGGCTCAACAGGAAGTCCTGAAACAGGCCTTTTTAAGCGATTTCAAAAGAATGGCCATCTCTCTCCCACGAAGCATTTGTCTCAGCATCGGACAGCTTGTTCGAGAACCCTCAACTCCAAGAGATGAGAAAAGAGATGCTCCTTACTTACCTAACGCTCTTCAGGCAAGCCAACTTCGTGACGACTACAAGGAGTTCCTTGAACTATCTTTGCTCTTCCTCGGGGGAAAGACTGGTGGTCAACTCTTTATCCGAGCTCCGGGTCCCATGCACCACGCGAGATGGATGGCGAAGGCGATTTATGCGCTCAAAATCTACCTCTTTCACTATCAATTCAAGCTCACAGCACGCGAAGAACGAAACGTGACTCAGCTGGCTTTATTTGTCAGTCTGATTTACGTCAAGTACTGGCATGAAGCGCCCAATGGGGACACAAGCTCCTCTCAATGATCTCAAAATGCTGCATCTTCTGGAAAAATATCACACGGAGGAGCTGCACAAGCGGCGAAGACAGCTCTAAGACGCCACCTGTGGTACTTGTCGGAGCATCTGATTGGACTGGCCTTCTTCGATAATAGGATCGATCCTGATACCAAAAGGAGAATGGTTCAACACCTCCAACATCCCCAAAAGAATGGCTGCCCCGACGAATCGACATGGCGGAAGCTGGTGTTGAAAATGATGTGGCATCCTTCGTCACGAAAAGGACATTGACCCTCTTTGATGCCTTGAAAGTTGGAGGTAAGGAGGAAGCGCGCCAGTTACTTCAAAAATCCACGGGAATGGCCAAATGACAAGAATTACAGGGAACTTAGAGATCGCGCCTTAAAGATGAAAGTCATCAATGATGCTGCCGAGCGAGGTATTGCTCTCGCACAACGCTACAATGACACTTTGACACGAAACGAGGACCAGAAGCAGTACCTCCTACAACTCGTAGCCGCCCACCGAAAACAGATACCAATACCATCCAAGGCGACTCTGATGCAGAAGAAATAATGAACATACACCCATTATCATGTCCTATTGTCTTACTGTTTTCTTTCATATTCTTTGAGAACCAAAAAAAATTTAGTTATTCAGTTGTCTATATATTTTCCCAAATTTTCAAAAAGGGGGCAAGTGGGGCGACCCCTAAATATTAACCGAATAACGTGAAACTTTGCACAAATACTGTCCACACCAAGAGGCATAAAACCAACCTTGTGGAGAGAACTTAGTCGATGCTTTAACTTTTTGGACCACCCTAATATATATATATATATATATATATATATATATATATATATATATATATATAAGCGTTAAGTGCGACTTGCCAAAAATAATATTTTTTATATATCAAATATTTTTAGCGATAAAATCAGGGTTAAAAGTTTTAAACAAAATAAATAAATAAATTTAAAACTAACTTCTCAATTTTTATTTAATATAAAATTCAAAAATCATTTCATTATGGCGTAAATTTAATATTTTACAGGTAGAGTTTAAAATTTTATTCATGGTGACAGTTTCCCAATTTTAGCACTCCAGATATTACCTTTTTCCATCAGAGTCACTTATAATATATATATATAGGGTGTCCCCAAAAAACTATATATTCTTATATATATGATGCTATAAAGAGTATATAGTTTTTTTGGGACACCCTATATATTATATATATATATATATATATATATATATATATATATATATATATAAAGGAATCCATTATTTGAATTTTTCAAAGTCTGATATTGAGTGAAGAGAAATATATAGGGTCTTTAATGACATGCCCATTAACAACACCAGTTCTGGCCATCGCTGATATATATGCCCTACCCCCCTTGCCCTTTCATACTAGATCGCATTTATAAGGAATCAAAATAAAAATAAAAAATTGAAAGTGACAATATGGGGGGAGAAACTTTTTTAAATATTAATATACGATATTTTTATCGAACATTTCATTTTAAAATACGGTAATGGAATTCGTACACACCTCTTAGGCATTACGGTAATATCTGTCGCCGTAATTTTAAATACCCTCTTTGAGAGAGAGGGACAATTTCAGCCTCAACTTGAATTGAAAAGCTTTTATTAAACTGAAATTTACGCGAGAATTAAAAGCTTCCGTCAATTGACGAATAAAAGAGAATTGATTTTTCAACGTATTTATGAGGAACCAAAAATATAAATTTGGAGTCTCTTCTCTTCTCATAAAAAGCGTCAAAATCTTATTGATAAATCGCACCTATAACGGAGGGTTCTGTATTGTGGTTGAAAAAACATTGTCACTATTTAAGTCTATTTAAGAATTATTGTTTGTGTGTGTGTTGTGTGTGTGTGTTGTTGTGTGTGTGTGTGTGTGTGTGTGTTTATTTAGAAAAGGTTCAATAAAAGGTATCAGTTATTTGTGTGATTCATAACTGACTGAATAGTATGATTTCAGTTTTTTTTTTTATTATGATTGTAGTCGGATGAAACCATACGTGCAATGTATCACCATGCATCTCTTAAATATTTCCTTCACTATACCTCTCTTTATCCTTCTCTTACCATATACTCTCTCTCTCTCTCTCTCTCTCTCTTCTCTCTCTCTCTCTCTCTCTCTCTCTCTCGGGAAATAGGTAGGTGGATTGAAAACTGGCTGAGGAATAGGCGGCAGAGGGTGGTAATTAAAGGGGCTAGTTCGGGTTGGGCCTCGGTCACTAGTGGGGTTCCTCAGGGTTCCGTTTTGGGCCGCTGTTTTTTATCATTTACATAAATGATATCGACGGTGGCATCGTCAGTCGGATCGCCAAATTCGCTGATGACACCAAGCTTGGGGCCATGTTGGGACGCCCGAAGCGATCGAGGAACTGCGTGCGGACCTAGGTAGGATAGGAGAGTGGTCGAAAAATGGCAAATGCCGTTTAACTTGGGTAAATGCAAGTGATGCACATTGGCTACGCCAATCCCAAGTCGGACTACTCGATGTTGGGTAGTAATATCGAGGAGACTGATTTAGAAAAGGACTTGGGTGTGCTAATTAGCAGCGATCTTAAGTTTACGAAACAGTGTAGAGGTGGAAAAGAAAGCCCAGAAAACTATTGGGTTATATCAGGAGGCAATTTCAGTTTCGGAACAAGGAGATTGTGCTCTCACTGTACAATTCCCTTGTTCGGCCGCACCTGGAGTATGCTGTGCAGTTCTGGTCGCCCACCTCAGGAAAGATATTGAGAGGCTGGAGCGAGTGCAGGCGAGGGCCACAAAGTTAATCCCTTCCGTTAGGCATATGGGCTACAATCGACGGTTACGCGCCCTGAACTTGTTTTCGCTTGAAACTCGGACTGCGCGGTCAACTGATCGAGGTTTTCAAGCTCTTACGCGGGTTCAACGATGTCGATTTTAGAAGTATGTTTAGTTTTAATGATAACCCAACTCGCAACAATGGTTGGAAGTTGGATTTGAAACGGTTTAGGACTAGTGTGTTGGGAATTACTTTACGTATAAGATCTGTGACCATGGAACAGGTTACCTTCGGAGTTGTGAACAGTTCCTCTGTGGATCAGTTCAAGAAAAGGGTAGACGAAATCTTGCACACTATTTGAGTGTGCAAAGACATTTAGGACCTCAGTCTGCGGAATTTATTTTCCTATAAAATAGTTAATATCTGGAACCAACTTCCCTCAGAGTTGTTTTCCAGTCAGTGTAAATGTGTTTAAAATAGGCTAGACAAAGTACTGAATACTCTCATAGTTTAAGACTAAAACATAAGAAAACTCTGCAGGAGTTCGCTTGCACGGTGTCTCTGTGAGCAAGCTAAATATAGAGCTATTTATATATTCTCCACTTTCCTGTAAAATTTCCTTGGCTACTTTTCCAGGGTCAAGGTATTTTCTTCACCTTTTCCGTACCTGCCTCTGGCAGGGAGGAAGCGGAGGGTGGGGGAGAGAGCCTTCTACTTTTCTATCCAGTTTTCTACTACTGCTAGGATAGTTGAAAGAAAAATAAACTTTTACAAAATTTTCTCTGACACCCGTTGCCATTGGTACCTCCTCGGTATGGGCCGCAAGG
Source organism: Bathynomus jamesi (assembly GCA_023014485.1). NCBI lineage: Eukaryota > Metazoa > Arthropoda > Malacostraca > Isopoda > Cirolanidae > Bathynomus > Bathynomus jamesi. The sequence continues at coordinate 166,377 of JAJOZX010007331.1, read as the reverse complement.
CCTTTTGAGGTACTTCTTTTCCTTGTAACTCCTTGTAACTCTCTCTCTCTCCAAAGTTCTCTACCTTTCTGTCACCTCTATCAAAAGAAAGAAGTAAAACTTCGTTTATTCCTCTATAATAAAAAATATTGAATAATAAAAGTTAATCACTATAAAGAATATACAAAAGAATGACAAAAATTGTATTGGAATTTGAAATAAAACAAGGTTAGTATATGAATATTTGAAGATCTTTCAAATTCACTATAAAATAAATTAACATACACACGATTCTACGTAAAAGGAAATAATAGCAATTTTGGAGAAAAAATTACACATCCTACGACTATATATATACACAAATACATATACATACATATGCATGTAAATAGACACACACGTATATATATACTAGTGATGGATCGAGTGGTCGGTTTTTCACAACCGCGGTTGCGGTTGTGTTTGCGGTTGTCGAATTTTTTCCAACCGCGGTTGCGGTTGCGGTTATCATATACTAGGAAAAATGCGTAATTATTAACTGGATTTAGCCACTATAGTGCGATTTAGCCACACTTGGTACATAAATATATACTAAATAGTATTTATTTAGTAAATACCTTATGTTGAACACAAGTTTTGCAATACACCGCTACCGCTATTTGTGTGTTGCAAAACTTGTGTTCAACATAGGTATTTACTAAATAAATACTATTTAAATGAAGTATATTCTAAACTTATATAGCTATTATGAAAGAATAGGTCAAATTAATTAAAACCATATTTTGCACTAAGTGTGTTACCAGGATGAGGGACGAGGACCCATCGCACTGTTCATCCCACCTACCACTTTCCCCAGCTCCCACCCATTGGAAAGTTATGGATTATTATTCATATGAAAAACTGATGTCAAACTTAATGACAGGCAGTGTGAATTTCAAGAATAATATTTGCTGCATTTTCACCTTTCAAGCGGCAACGCCTCTCATCGTACAACGTTCCCGCTCCACTGAAGAGCTGCTCGCTTGGAATGCTACTTGAAGGGCAAGCAAGATATGTTCTTGCAATACAGCCAAGTTCTTTGTATTTTAGTTCGTTATCTTTCCACCACTGAAGAGGATCATCGTCGGGAGCAATTCTTTTTTCTTTTACAACCGCAACCGCACTTATGGAACGGCGGTTGCGGTTACGGTTGCGGTTGTGAATTTTTGTGCGGTTGTAGTGCGGTTGCGGTTATTCGATCCATCACTAATATATACACACACGCACACACTTGTATACTATATTAATTACTATATTACTAAATTTGGTTATAGGATAAGTGGAAATGTAACTCTGAAAATTCTAAAGATTGCACTACCGCAGTTTTAGAAGTCGGGGAATGTCTGTACATAATGCGCTGGTAAAATTACTAAAATGACTGCTTTAGTGAGATTTCAATATAGGACCCAATACTGAACCTTGTGGAACGCCATGTTTGACTCGTTTATTGATGGAAATTTTTTTTATTCTGATGGATTGACAAAACCGAAATTTATCCACATTAACTGCATCCCATTTTTTAAAATAATTTATCAGAACTTAACCGAGTCAGAAGCTTTGGAGAGGTCTAACAGGTATATAATCTCTATCAACCAACAGTTTTAGAAATGGGAATATATAATTTTAGTATTCCACGTTATATCAATTTTAAAAATATAAATTTTAGATTAATTTTATTCAGGATGGTTTTAGCAATCCTGAAATATATTGTAGATTTAAAATTGTTTATGACTTACGCCAATCTTTGCTTCACTTAAAAAAATTAATATAAAAGTTAGAAATAATTTTTTTTTTTTTATATATATAGAGGGACAAACAAATTGCTTTTAGACAGTTGATACAACTGTATTTCTGACCTTATGAATAAATGGTTAATTGTACGATTTTATTGTATTTGCGGTTGTATTTATTTTATTTAAGGTTATTAAAGATGTTAAAACTGGGCTCAACTTTTGACTTTTGTACGAATTAAATTCCGGTTCCTGGTAAGATGTAATTACATTTTTTTTTTTACATTGGAAATGTGTAAAAAAACTTATTTCTTTTAAGCAAAATATTACTTACTCTCTGCCTACCCACCTACTTATATCTCTCTACATATTTTATCTCCCTGAATTATTTGTTTATTTTAACAGTGGAAATGTATAAAAATATAGCACTGATTTTTTTATGCAAAATATTAATTACTTTCTGCTTACCTATCTACTTGTATCTATCTATAAACCACCTCTATTTATCTATTTATGTATCTATCTATCTCCTCACTATCTGTTTTCCCTTACGTTATAAGAATTCGTCTAATTACTAGCTGAAAAGTATCTACTATCGCAATAATAAGTAATTAAATGAAAAGACATTTCTTTTGAAATTTGAGTTTTGTACTAATTAGACCGCAGATATTCACGAGTGATAGAAATTTTTGGATTAATCAACAATGATAATTGATTCTCTGAGACCGATTTAATACGGAATTAAACAGATTAATGAAACTAATTTAGAAATTTTAATTACGACATTAGATCCATAAATTAATAAATAATAATAATGATTGTAGTGCGGGTCGGACATGATTATACAGGGTATTCATAAAGTCTTGTTACGGTTTAGAATTAACTAAGAAATAGTGAATGGGCAAAATAATTTGAGGGTAAATATTTTGAGAAGTCTAAATTTATTTCAGTCTCTGGCAGTCGCAAAGACCCAAGAAAGTTCAGTTTAAATATTTTATAGTTTAAATTTTAAATATTTAATATTTCTTTATTTCCATTCAAAACCGAAACAAAACTTTATGGACACCCTGTAAAATCAACATTATAAACAAATTCTGCTATCTCATCAATAATACAGTTATAGGATATATTTACAAAGTCATGACGGGATTAACCTCACTAATAAGATGATGAAGTGTGTGTGTGTGTGTGTGTGTGTGTGTGTGTGTGTGTGTGTGTGTGTACGCAATGTTAATGCTGTACAAAATGTCAACTAAATTGATGCAGAAAAGCTGTAAAATGTCAATAAAAATTAAGTCTTATTTACTCAATTAAAAATCCTCCATCTATTTCATCGACACTGTCGGGGAATGAATAAGTGAATAAACGAATAAATGGGTATGATTAATTAAAAAAAAAAAAGAAAATAGGAAAAACGACCACCCAAAAAAAAGTTATTTTAATAAAAATATATAGTCAAATTTTCGACCTTTCAAAATTTGTCGAATTTTTTCTCTCGAAATTTAATTTTCGATCATTAGCAAAAATGTCGACAGCAAATTCAAACGAAATCAATTTTAATAAAGCAAAAATTAAGGCCGGAAATACCATTCGTAAATGCCATTTTGTTTCTGGTGGAACCTTTTACGTATGGTGAGGCGAGAGATGAAAATAAATTCAGTTTAGTTTTAATTTTTCTTTCTTTTTTTTTTTTTTAAATGAAAGTGATCCACATTTTTATATTCATTTTTAAGGTTTACAAATTTAATGATTTGCTCACAATGTTTTTATAGTTGGTAATTTCGTTAATGCACAAGAACACTGTAAATATTGTTTAATTATTCAATAATCTCTCTCTCTCTCTCTCCACACACACAAATTCAATTGTTACTCCCCCATTTTCATTTCGAAATATGGAATTTAATTCTTTTCATACGCATATATTTTCTTTTATCTTAGTTCCTCTTCTATAACCTTTCCATTTTCTATTATTTCAAGTATTCAATTCCGCCACCCTCCAATTTTCTTTCATAAACTCTACAGGTCCCATGAACTTTTTTTCTATTTTATTTTCATGGGTGCATTCGATAAGCGAAGTTTATATATACTTCGAACTCGACTCAACTTCATTTATTAAAAAAAAAAAATAA